>JAVJIF010015471.1:0-98607 GCA_038442645.1 Agave tequilana | reverse complement strand
TTTTTAGACACGAAATCAGTTTTATAAGACTTCTCTTCGACAGATGTTAACATCTCTTGTATACTCTCATACATGTTACACATCACATGTTTGAGATATTTTTTACTTATCAAGACTATAATATTGGTGGGAAAAGACAAAAATTGACTCGAATGTGTAAACAACGGAAGGAATAGAGCGAAGCGTATGCTTCATGATTGTTTTTTATTCTCATGTATATAAAACATAAAACGAATAGTAAGCTTCAGGGGGAAACGTGTAAGCTAAATGATTTATATCTTTTAAATTTTAAAAATTATAAAATCACCTATAGGAAATGTGAAACATATGAAGAAAATTTACACATTATACAAGTTGATACAGTATCACGAGCTCATAATCATGTGATCAAGTGAGTACTCGCCACTTGTTCTTTCGATAAACTACTTGCGGATATCTAGAGGTGATTATTTGCAGCTGACTGCAGAGAAAGGAAGACATAAGTGAAATATGAAGACTATGACATGGGGCCTCAATAACAAAAAAGCATCATGCAAGAAAACAGGCTCATACATAGCATGCGCTATTACGGCTAGTCGGCTACAAAAAGTGCACACCACGGTGTATGTTATGTATGCTTAGCCGTTCTGAGCACTTTTTCTAATGCATCGAAGAAAGTTTGCTGAGCTTCCCAATAAAAACATTCTGAATCAGTGTATTACTTGTATACAGCACGATAAGTTTAGATATATTTATATGGACATGAGGCAGACCAAGCTATCTTATAAAAAGTAAAAGAGCCAAGCCCATTCATTTTTCCAAAAGTCACAAACGCGTACGATATGATAAGTTAAACTTTTGACATAAATGTGAACACGGTACATTATTAGATATCTATGCCTCGACATTTGGTGCATCAGCATGTCTATGTATATAGAGACTCTCTCTGTCATTTATATAATAGTTTATGTAACTATGTTAAAGCTTGATTTCACCTGATGATAAGAAACACAAGCACAGCCTCATAGAATGAGTGCCCTAAAGAAAATAGGAAAAGTGTCCAAGTAAGAATATACGACCATCTGTTTCTTGTTATGAAACCTAGCAGGTGTCTTACTATCATTCTGGAGAAACATAAAAGAAAGGGAAGTCTCAGACAAAGAAAAAACGATGTCAGAACCTCTTATTAACTCTGACAGGTCAAGTCTCTCCCCGATCATTTTATGGGTATCATCCTCAACATCTAGCGACCATTCTATTTATTGAAAGTCGAACAATGTGGTCCAAACTTAATTTAAGTCCTTTAATTCTTGTGCTAGGAAGTTTTGCTTCCTCATTGTGTAGCGGTGAGATTCTTGTTAGGAAGTTTTGCTTTCTCACTGCGTAGCAGTGAGAATCTGACCACTCCCAAAATCGCGACACGTGCCCCGCCACGCTAGGAGTGTCTCAAGCAGCAACAAACTTGAAATACCAGTTGCTCGCATTCAACCCCAAGAAGAGAGCCTTGAGCCTCGCCCCAAGCCCAGATTCAACCCCGAGGAGAGAGCCTCCAGCCTTGCCCCGAGCTCACATTTGACCCCAAGGGGAAAGCCCCGGCCCTGTCCCAAGCTCACATTCGACCCCGAGAGGACCTCGGGCCTTTTTTTTCCCCAATATCCCGACCACCGGATCTCTCCCGACCTCCACGACATAGGTTGTCCGCAGAGATTCCCACTTCCACTAAACACGGCTCAACAACAGAATATCCCGGATCGCGAAGGTAGTTATGTTGTCACGATATCCCCACGTTCTAAATACTCCCATTTCGATGGGGGCAGTTATTAATGGTGGCAGATATCTTGGCATGCTAATCTCAACAATAAAGCACGACAATCTAAGCGGTTATGGAAAGATCCTAATGTGCAACTCAGTCATGGAGATCGAGAAATCTGCACCACTACAATGCTATAGAATTCTTATACACCTTGAGATTCACGGAGGAAGCAGGTCGAAATCATGGTTCAAGAACTCGGCCATTCTGGATACAAGCCGAGTCGGAAGCGGAAAGACCTTCCCTAACCCGAGACCGGTCTACGGGTCAGCCTATTCATTGTTTTGCTTGACTCCGGGCTGACTCGGCCGAGTCACCCGAGTCGAGGCCGACTCGGCCGAGTTGGCAGTCGGGCCGAGTCGGGCCGAGTCAAGCCAAAATTTCATATAATTGATTTCATGTAATTAAATTCTTACTAGAAAGGTAGAGCTAATCTTTTCTTAGTGAAAAGAGTAGTTAATTTAAATTTAATTAATTCATATTTTTACTAAAATATGGATTTATTTTGATATTTTAATACCGCGCCGCATGTATTTATACACTTCATGTAGTAGTACTAAGTGATATGTTTTGGACACATACATCAATTTGATTTCTATATTTTTTTTAAATTTGTGATTTTTAAAAGAATTTTTTGAACCCTCTATGTAGTGTTTCGCACGTCTCGCCCGAGTCCATTCTGCGACGTCGCGACCTATGTGAAACTGTGCTCGTCGAGTCGGCGGCGAGAGCGCGACTTTGAACCATGACCAGGATCGAAGAAATTGTAAACACAGGAACACTCTATAGAGTTCACAATAATCTCGAGAAAATATAGTGAATTCTCTCTCTTCTCCATGGTTTTTTCCCATTTGACTTTCACGTAAAAATCTTTTGGCTCCCTTGTTTACTGTGTTAAAACCTAAATTCCACCCCGATTTAGATAGCCCCCTCATTTGTGGTGCGAGATTGACCGTTCGATCAATCGCATTGGAAAATCTCCACACAATGTGTAATGCCAAAACCTTGGAAATCTCAATCCAAGGAAAAAAAATTTCTTTCAATCTTCTGTGGAAAATTGAAGATATTGTTGAAAATGGCCAGAGCAAGGATAGGGTTGACTCTCCTGGTCAAAACAATGGTATTTGAGAACAAAATATTTTGTATATACACTAAGTCAAATCTCTCGTGATGATTCTCTCTCTTCATTTTGCTTGGCTAGATTTCTAAGGCAACTGACAGAAATTATGGGTGGTTCTACTTCCTAGATGCTTTGAAAACAACAGTCTAGGAATCACATTTTTCATACTACTGATGCAAACTGGAATCAAATCTTTGACGAAGATACGTAGTGAATGTCAGGATTATAAGATTAAAGTTTCTCCATAGATGACCCATTTATTAAATTTGAAAACTTGGCTGTTCTAACGATATTTCAGCTCAAACAGGAAATTGGATGATTAATAGATTAGAAGAGTTGTGTTCCAGATGAACCCAAATAAGCATCCTTATTGTTATAATGCAAAGTTCTCAGTATTCTGGCTTGCGATTAATGAGTGTTGATTAAAGTCATTAAGCATCTTTTTCTGTAATTTGGAAAGCTTCTTAAGGACTTCATTACTTGGGTTCCTAGTAGCGCAAATTCTCTCAGATTTTATGTAGCCCGCTCCTGTTTATTATATAAATTATGACTTTCTTCTGTGTAATATATGCAGCTAGTTATAGGCAATCTGACTTCACAAAATCAAATTGTCAACTTGAACAGTAAGTGTCTATCAGATTGCTCTCTCCTCAATCCTTACCCATTATCAATCTGCTTTTCCCTTACCCATAAGCTGTATTTTTAAGAATAAACAAGCCAGACAATGCTTAGCATTAGAATCAAGCTCGACCCACTAAAAGCTTCTTTCTTAAAGTGCCAACAGAGTATTCATCGGATTTGTTTGCATCCGACAGATTTGTTTGTGTCCAACATGAGATCTCCTAAAAGGTGGACCTCCTCGCTAACGGAATGCATTTCATATCTAACTAATTCAGCTTTTGTGAATGGAGGTTCCCATTAAGCTGATGGAGGTTCCCATTAAGCTGCACAAGATGCAACATGAGTATCGACAAGGAATCATTTATCCCATCTTAATTTACCACTGTAATGAAGAAGATAACTACTCAATCCTGGGGAGGTGCTGATTACTTTGCTACACAAATATTTCTGCTAAAGGTATGCTTTTTTTTCCTAAGGTGATCCTAGCAACCTAAAGGACTTGGATATTCCTTTTAGTTTTGAAACTTCTAAAACCATTTTCTTCAGTTATCCATAAATCCTTATGACATGAATATGGTTTTTCACTTCCATCATTTTTCACTTTTACCAATTTTTTTATCTTTAAAAATGGTTCAAAAGTGAAGGTCATTAGCAAGACCCAAAATTTGTTTCTCTCCCCTCCTTTTCCCTGATATGCTGACCTCTATAATGAGAGCTGAGTTAATGGTATCCAACAATATCAAACAGACTGCAAACAAGCAGGGTGTCAACAACATCATTATCAATAAGTTTTCTTGGTGCAAATTTTAATTGTATTCTGAAGAAATTTAGGTACTTCAGCCTGCCATTGTCTTTGGAACATTTAAACCACAGGACTCATCCATTCTCAACTACCACCACCATTTTAGAATAGTGAATTAGTTAAATCTATTCCTGCCATGATCATGTCCTACTAGTTATCTTTCGCCTTCCCCCTTTTCTCTAGCTTAATAAATTGGAAACTTTTTACTGCAAGTCCCTTTGAGAACTAAAAGGGAACTATGCACATTGCACACATAAGTTAGCTAGCAGCCACACCCCCCACACATTCTCTACCATGTTTATGAATGCATAATGTAACATCCCTTTCTATCCAAATCAAATTGGATAAAATAAATAAGTACAGAAAATTAAAATAAAGTAACGTATAATAAGAAATCTAAATCTTGTGTACTAGATTCAAATACTGGTATAGTAATAATCATTATTTTACCTAATCGGTAATATCAACGTAAAAGAAAAAGAAATTGATGGTCAAATTTTCATTCATCTCGCCAAGCTATTCAGTAAAAAAAAGGAAAAATAAAAACTGCATATTTGTGCTATTTCTAAGCCCTCAGTGCTGCTGGTCGCTTTTGGCTACAGGATACATGAATAGAAGAGAGCCGAAAAGATGAGAAAGAGTAAAAGGTAGAGGACACAAAGAAGGGGAACAATGAGGAGAGGCACAGATGATTAAGCATAGAAACTTCTATTCTGAAATCGTGCCATGTCAAACACACATCAAACACAACACTTCTGTTGTTTCACAGCTATCTCATATGTAATATCTTGGAAATTTCAAATTTGTTAACAGTATTGTCTCCAGTCATTTCCATCTCTATGGGTCCATGTATGGGGAACATTTTGTGGTAATAATTATTTTGCATGCTTCCCACATCAATCACATTTTTCTCACTTTTGGGACAAAGCTTTCATAGAAGCCTTAAAAATACCCCCTACGCACTGTACCAAAAGTATTAAAATGAAGTATAGCTATGCCAAAGTGCAAAGTGAAAATTTGGTGCAGCAATAATCCATGTTCACATTTGGCATAGGTTTGGTGGACATATTAAAAAATTCTAAGTGTTCGAAAGATATTTTAGAAATTCTAGAAAATGGAGTGTGTGTGCACAGGCAAACACCAAAAAGAAGATTCTAATAACTCCACCTAAAGTCTGGAAATGGATTAGTGCTATGCCAAAAATTGCAGGAACCACAGGAAAGAGAAGGAAAAGAATTTGTACTTATTGATGAAAGAAGAGTACGTACCTATAGATTTACAAAGTGTTGTGAAAAAGAATATTTAAGCAAATGATAACATAGGAATTAACTTCTTATCAATTTCTCAGTAAAAGAATAAGTAAAGAACATTCAGAAACATCTAAAAGCCTAGGAGAAATTCCAAACCGCCAGAGGTATAGGGGTCCCTACCACTAAGTGACCATAAACACTTGAGTAAATGAAATATCTCTAGGTCTCCTCCGATTAGGTTGCATTTTGTTTAGAATGTGCACTATATATAGCTTAAATGTTTTAATCAAGTTAGCAAATTTCATCTTACATTTCCGCCGGGGGGGGGGGGGGGGGGGGGGGGGGTTATGTAGAGCAACTTTTTTGGCAAACCATGTGAACTAAGTAAGTTACCACCACCTCCAATTGTACTAGTTTTGTCATGGATGCATAGAGCAAGAAGAAATGCTTTACATAAGAGAAATATCCACAATCCAAAGTCCACAGGTTTTCAACCTGATTAAATATTTCATCCTAACTTGATGCTTGCCATCCTGACATGCAGGTCAAAGGTGCACTCTTCTTACCAATAAGAATAATTTTATGAGGGCTAGCCCTTGTCAGGTGTTGTTGGGTCCTACCATTTCCCACAAATCAAGTTTCTATTCGACATACTCTTACAAATTTCATGCATGCCTAGTGTGTTGGCTAGGTAACCCTACTCAGATGGATTGGCATAGAGAACCATGTAGGAAATTGCCAAATTTGATAAAGACAGACATGCTTCCATGAAACTAACATCCTAATGATGCTGCAAGGTTCAAATCGAGGACCAAGTAAATTCTCTAAGCGGAGTCCCAATGGGCAGAGTAAATCACTTGACTACAAAAGCTGACGAATTTTTTTAAAAAAAACATATAATTCACCGTGCACGATAACTAAAAGAACCAAAAAGCTGAGTGCACATACCTCAATAGCAACAAGATAATAACGAATAGCAAGATCAAATTGCCTTTCTCCTACAGCAAAACACATGCACAATTTCAGTGTCATAGCACATAACATGTTAACAAAAAAGAGGAGGGAAAAGAAAGCAGTAAAGCCTGAATGGAGGCACATGGAGCATGGTTTAAAATCTAGTATCGGTATCGGTATCGGTATCGGGCAATGGTGTTTAGTATCAACATGGGCCATTAATATTGGCAATCGCAGCAATATCAGCACAGTTGGATATTAAAAGGTTAGTCTCATATCGGATACCTCAAAATCGAAATGATATTGTTGATATATACCAAAACGGCCGATAATTGAAACCATGATCTGGAATATAATCCTCTACCATCATAGCTATCAGACAATTACTTATTGTAGAAAAAGCCTTTTCGCAGTTTATAGATAGGTTCAACTACCTTCCATGCATTTGCCATGTTGCCATAGCACTCAGCAAATGTGGATCTATGGCAAGAGCTTCCTCGTTCCTTGCAATGCACATGTCAAAATCATGAAGCTGAAATCAAGGAACATATCAGCAACATTGATGAAAAAGAAGAGCATACAAAACAGCACAAAATGATAGAAACAAAGCCTGAACCTGGTAATAGATTGCCCCGAGAAGTAGAAGATTGTCAGTACGTTGTGGGTTCTTCTCATAAACTGCATTACAATGCTCCAATGCCTGCTTATAGTTCCCCGCTTTGTAGTTTGATGAGCAAGGACCAGGTGCACTTCATCATCAACTACAGCAACAAAAAATCAACGCTCGTCAGTGCAAAACATTTAAGAAATCTCCACTTGGTCCATAACCAATAGTGAACAGCACCGAGAAAACAAGAAAACAAATTCAAACAATCTAATCAGCGAAGCAGTTCTGTTTCAAACTCCACTCGCCAGTTCACAAAAAGAAAGCAGCAATCATAGTTAAAATCAGATCTAAAGTAATATCTCGCAGTGGAGAGGGAACATATATCATCAAGGTCTATTCACCAAGCAGAAAATTAGTAGTGGTCATCATTTATCCATAAACAGCAATCTACAGAGTTCTGATATCCATAACTGAAATCATCAACATGACAATTCATCAAAATAAGCTTCTTCATATCAAAATGAATCTTCTCAGCTATGTAGCATGGGGACGGCCACAGTGATACGGAGACGACACGCCGACAGGCACAAAATTCTAACCAATATACAGGACAAGCACGTCCGACAAAAGACAGGCTTCACGGTAGCTACATAGCTAAAATCGTTTCAGATTTACACCATCTATTCTTTAGATAACCACCTGCCCACCTAAGAGGAATCAGCAATCAAAAAGTGAATGGAAATTTCAATTAATAACTCAAACATGAACATATCAACCCTCATCAAACAAACATTTAAAGCTCTAGTTAGTGAGTAGCCAAACAAGAGGATCATTTTAGCCAACTTCAATCACCAAATTTCAACAGAAGAAATCGAAACATGGCATCATCACCCCAGCCATCAACACTCCAGCTCCACAAGATCTACTCTAAAAGAAACGGAACCAAATTCGCAAAAGATCTGGTCTTTAAACAAGACCTTACTAACAAAATTGAGACAAAAAAATTTAAAACACGCGAGAACAGACCTTCGATTGATTTCACCATCTGCATCGAGGGGTTTACATCGACCGACACATCGGCGGACTGAAGACTGAACGCAGGCAACTCATCAAATTCGCCGGCGATCCTAAGCATTCCACAGAAAAACCTACTCCGGCGCTGCCGGGGACCGATCCGAACGCCTGCGGCAGCTGCGGCGGCGCCGCCTGGTGCTGCTGCTGCTGCTGCCGCCGGGCATCGCTCTGCAGCGAGAGCATCATCGCGGCCTCCGATCAAAACCTAGAGATCGAGAGAGCCGAGGAGAGAGGATTTCGATGGAGAAAGGCTGGGTGAATAGGATTTGGTTATTTTCCAACAGGGTGAAGAATTTATTTTTTCCCCCAAATTCGGTCTCGATTCTTCCCACCTTTGCTAAAAACTAAATTAATTTCTGAGTTTAAGAACGGGGGCCCCACTGATGTGGGTACGCGTTGTAAGTGAGCGGGTATGAAAGTGGGTGTCTTCCGGATGGTGGGTGGAGTGGGTGTGGGAAATGAAAAGGAGGTGACCGAAAGGGGTAAACGTCACATTGATTCGGAGCGCTCTGGGCCGTCGATTGCGGGGCGCTAGATAAAATCGCGTCAGAGAGCGGAGGGGCACGTGTCCACGCACGGAGGAGACGAGGACGCGGTTGGTGGCGTTGATGAGGGATTGGGTGTCAAAAGGAAACAGCTAACGGCGTTTCCAACCAATCAGAGGATGCCGTTAAAGATACGCCGCAGATCAAGGAGGAGATGCCACGCGTCATCGCACTCCGCTTAAGACTTCTAAATCAAGGAATTGGGATCCGTTCATATGTGTGCGCCACACACACATACAATAAGAGGGTCAATTTCGCGTTAACACGTGGATTGTTTCTCTTATAATATGTTGTGTGTGTGGATCACACATTTTATAAGAGATTATAAGAGTTTTAATCCACGTGTCAACGCGAGATTAACACTCTTATTGTAATATTATAAGAGTTTCAATCCACGTGTCAATGCGAGATTGACTCTTTTATTGTATGTGTGTGTAGCTCACACATATGAAGCGAACCCTGTGAAATTGTTACTTACTGCATTGAAAGAAGAGATTTACGAGAGAGGTTAAGAATTAACCTTTTTTTATAAATTGTTTGGAAGGTGAAGGATGATTAGGAGTTGTGAGTGCTAAGTAGAAAGTTATTTGAAGAATTAGAAAAAGTTAAAGATGAAGATTTTGAATTTTTGAGTTGGTTGAGAATTTTACCTCTCAACAAATATTATTGTGTAGAGGAGAGATACACTGCATTTCATGCGAGCAGGGGTATTTTTCATTCGAGAGGAGCATGTTTGATTTGTTGAGGGGTATTTTTCATTCAAGAGGAGCATGTTTGATTTGTTTGAAAGTGGGAGGAAAATATAAAGTGAGAAATGGAGAAGAAAGATGAGTAAAATATAGGAAATTGAGATTTGTGCATTTTTCTTTTTCGGGTTGATTGTAATGTAGAAGTATAAGTGGAAAATTATATTGTGTTTTCTAGTATTTTGTTTAGTAACATGAAAGTGAAAGTGAAAAATTGACTAAAAAGTTGATCGCAAATTAATATTTAAATAAATACTAATTATGAGGGTTTTTTTGAACTGTAATTATATTGCAAGTGGAATTTACATGACCACAAAATTTACTGTAGCACCCTGAGAAAATAGTTGTGTAAAAGGAGGTATAAAAGAGAAAAGGGAAAATGGAAAAAAAAATTTCCCATTTCTCATTTTCAGTTCCAAACAAATATCAGAAGTGAAATGAGTTTTCCCACTTACTTCCAAGCCAAAACAAACAGCCCATGCAACCCCTTTCATTTTGATATTGAGTTAACTCTTGATAATTCCAACCCAATGTTGGAATTGGCAATTCCTAAAAAATTCTATGAATCTCAGGACAAGGAAGTTGAAAAAGATTTCTGCTTATAATTTTTGTGAACTCAATAATTATATCCACATGTTTTTGTGTTCAATCTTCACATACGATATGTGGCCCATAAATTTCTATGAAATTCAAGATGAAGAAATTGATAAAGAATTATGCTTATAAACATCTATGAAGTATACCATCATGTCATCATGTTATGTTTCCAAACTTTACATATGATATGTAAAATGTGGTTCGTTTTCATTCCTGGCCAATTGTTGATGCATCAATGATGTTGTTTTCAGCATTGATTTAGGGCGTGTTTGTTTCGCGCAAAACGCAAGTCGTAAAACTTCTTTTCATTTTCCGTTGTTTGTTTCGTTAAAAACTAAGTTACAAAATGTAACTCTTTTTCCACTTGGAGTTGCTACAGTTAAATTTGTGGTCATGTAAATCTCACTTTTACACTCATATTTTCCCACTTGCAGTTGCTACAGTTAATTTTGTGGTCATATAACTCTCACTTGTACACTTACAGTTCAAAATAGTTACTTGATAATCAATATATAATTTAATATTATTAAATATTTAATATTTTAAATAGTGTTCAATTTCTTATTTAATTATTTAATTATTTTATAATTTAATCTTTAATTTTTTTATTGTTTTTAATATTGTTTTAATATTTAATATTTTACTATTTTAATTTAATATTTTATTTAATACTTTATTATTTTATTAATACTTATTCCATTTTTATTATTTTTATTTAGAGTTAATATTTTATTAATATAACAATATTATACTTTAATATAAAATTACTATATATTTAATTATTTATTTTTTTAATATAAAAATTACTCATAATATATTTTATTATTATATTAATATTTTATTGATGTTAATATTGTAATAATAATTCAGTATAATAATACTATAATGATAATTTATTATTAAATTATAATTATATTTTACTTTGTTAATTTTATATTTCTATAATATTACAAAAATATTATAATAAATTTATATTATAATAATTTTCAAGTATTTTTAATATTATAATATTATAACTATATTTTATTATTGTTGTAAGATTTTTTAATTTATATTTTATTAGTTTCTTAAAATTTTATTAATGTTCTTTAGATTTTCTTAAAATTTATATTATTTATTAGTTATATTTTAGTAATATTTTACTATTTATACTAATATTTTATTAATATTATTGTTATAAATAAAATGTTAAGATTAATAATTTTTTATCAAATTTATTAATACAATTTAATTTGCAATAGTAGATTTAATTTAATAGTATTTATAATATTTAAATCACTGCTACAGTTAATTTTGTGGTCAACTTTTTCACTTACACTTTTACATTACCAAACAAACACCGTAAAACACAATACACTTTACTATTTGCACTTTCACTTTATCAACCAAACACCGTAAAACACAATATACTTTTCTATTTACACTTCACTTTATCAACCAAACACCATAAAATAGAATATATTTTCTCTGCTACAGTTCACTTTTTCCATTCTTATTTACGACTTACGACTTGCGACGTTTTGCAACGAAACAAACAGGCGTTAGTGCAGTTCTTTTCAGCTGTTGTTCAGTTAAACAAATGATGGGGGCACAAAATAATATATTGATGCATCAATGCTTGTTTAGCTAGCTAATACAGCATTAATGTTTTATGAAAGAGATTGCATAATCGTTTTTGGTTTGTGTGTTTCTAATAACCGAGTCCTTTGCATACTACTGGAATTGAATATAGAGATGATCCTACTGTCTTTGCATGGGAATTGATGTGGGCCTCAGTGCACGTCAGATCAACAGGGAGACACTCTTCTAGAAAGTTTTCACTTTATATTTGTTTCTCATTAATTGTGAGTAGGTACATGAAAGCTATTATGTATTTTTGTGCTTCCGGTATGAAATCCTGACTCCGCCGCTGCTTCTAGCTCCTCCTGCCAAACACTGCCTATAGGTTTCAAATTTATAACTGAGTTATCTTTCATTTAGATCGTTTGTCTAGAGGCGTAAGAGTGTAAGGGGTGTGAGTTTTAAAATACGAGCTCAGAGTAGATTTAAGAAATAATTGCTTATAATTACTGGAAGGCGAGTGAGGAGTTATAGGTGGCTTTGGGTTAGGGCCTTAGGCCTTGTTGGTTAGGAGTTGGAAAAGTATGAGTTAAGAGATTTATATAGAGAATAGTTAGGAAGAGTTGGTATAGGAGGTAAACACTTGCGCATCATCTCCTGCTCCCCCCATAAAAAAAAGGGGGCAAAGTCCATATTTTTTAAAAAAAAATTTCAATTTTACCCTTGAAATGATATGACATAATTACACTACCTATCCTTCTTGGTAGCAGAGTCTTGTCGTGAAAATTAATGTTTTGCAACAAGCTCATCGCGAATACTGATGTATTGTGCCAGTCATTTTCACCATCTCCATCCTCTCCCTCTCCTTTCTCCATCAGACAAAGAAGAAGAATGACATCGACCCACGAGAACAAAGAATTTAGAAGCAAGGGCTCCTCAGAAGAGAAGGCAAGCAATTCACTCGAGATTTCCACCCTATTTACAGACGGAGGAGGAGTCGAACCATCTTTAATTCAAATCTCTAATCCCCCAAAAAAGTCAGCCCGCATCCCAAGATTTTCGGTAAGCTAAATCAACAGGAAATCAACTGCCTCTGTCACACGATTTAGGTCATTATGGCGCTAGGTGCCAGGATTAAAAAAGATGTTAGTCACTGATATCATGCCAATCTAATAAATCAACGGGCCAGCTGTTATCTAACCCTATGATCTCCTGGCAAAATTCAAAAGATCTGCATTAACGAACAAGATTTTCTTTTTCCAATTAGTATCAAATCAAGAACAACACGCCGAGAAATATTTGACCAACTCCGCTCTTCTACTCCTCTTATGCAGACCTCGAGAAGTAGAAGAGCGGGGGGCATCTATAGTGATCAAAATTTGACCCACATAAGATTATGACATTTGTACGAGCAATTAAAGGCCTCTGAAACAACTCTAGAAACCATTCCTTGCTCCAGGGATACTTCCACTCTGGCAGCTCCTATACTCACAACAGTCCCAGAGGCCACCCCTCCCCAGAGACTTCCTCCATGCAAGATAACCCTGACATCTCCGCCTTCAGTTACGCAGTGGCGACAAATCATCCTTGATCTTTGCCCTAGTTATGCAATCTGACTTCTTCCCTGCGTTCATAACGTGGAACACCCTCCAATATGGGCAGTTATGGAACGAGGCGAGATTTCTGCATACAGTTCAAACAATCAAACGTCAACAATCACAATCGTTATAACAAATCCGCACATGAAAATCGTGCCAGTTACGCAAATCTCATCAGCGCCCTTTCCGCCTCCAGGCCAATAATTTAGTACAAATAGACCTCCATCCTGAGGGGGATCCTTTCTTCCTTCAAAACCTAACTCAAGAAGACACCAATACATCTGTAATTCCTGAAAGGCGATTTATAGTGAATTTCCCTCCTTCCTTCCCCATGGTTTTTCCGGGCTTGAGTTTTCACGTAAAAATACTGTCTTTGTCTATTGTCTGTGTTGTGTTATTATTTTCGCACTTACACGCTACCTCTATACTTTTGTTTGTGGTGTTGATTGACCGTCTGATCACTTGCAGCAAAAAATCTCCACCACATAATCCTTGATTAGTTTGGCTTTCATGTATGTTAATTTATATGAACTTGATTTATATGCACCAGACAAAAAATGGCATAATTTTGCCAGCCTAAATCACATACTTATCTCACTTTAGTGGGAAGAATGTGTGATAATGAGACACTTGGTTTAATCCTCCATTGGACACAGACAAGCCCGCCAGACAAGTCAACATGTGTAGGGGGAGAGGAGATAAAAGCTTGATGGAAGAGTTTTTAACTCATCAACAGAAATAGTGCAGAGATTGAAATCCAAAAAGAGCGAGAAGGCAGTCCAAATGCAGGCCAGAACAGTGACGGCCGATCGCCCGGTCGACCGGCGCGCACAACGTGCACAGAAGCAACTCGGTCGATCGCTCGGTCAACCGTAAAAAGGAGAGCGGTCGACCAACTAGCATGGCCAACTTTCTGTTGGACTCGGTCTATCGACCGGTCGACCGAAAGGAAGGGTGGTCGACCGCCGGTTGGCCGATAGGCGAATTTGATTCTCCTGTTGGGATTCAGACTTCGTTTCTGAAAAGGAGTCAAATCCAATTATGGTTTCCTAAAACCCTAGAACTTTCTAGCTATAAAGGGGTAGAGCCCTCATGAATTGTATCTCTCGAAAGACTATACTTGATCATTGAATCAATAAGATCTCTCTCCCTTGCCCCGAGGACATAGGCAAATTGTCGAGTCTCATTAAATATTGTGTTTGTTTTCTCTCTTGTTTATTTGTTCTTGTCTTTTGGGTACTTCTCTGGTGCATCTCTCTCTATTGAGATTTCTCATTGGTGTTGCCAAGGTTAGCGCGCACAATAGTGGTATCAGAGCATTCCAAGTTTGTCGTGGGATCGTGTGTCGATTCCAAGAGCATTGGTGGCTGTTTGGCAGAGATCGTGCGTCGATCTCGAAGCAGCGTTGGGACTGTTTGTGGGATTGTGTGTCGATCTCAAAAACAACATTTAGATTGCTCAAGAATCAAATTTGGTGGAGTAGATCGTTTCAGAAACTTTCCTAGTGTTTCACTCAGAAGTAAAGATCCTATATTTATCTATTTTTGATCTAACTTCATTCCGCATTATTTTTGAGGAATCTATTGAGAAGATTACTAACATGCTAACTTTACTAATCTAAAAAAAAATTTCCTTTCTTAAAAACTTTTTGAAAAAGAAAATAATTCTTTGACTTTTTTTTGTAAGAAATTAAGTTAAGTTTAAGGAATAAGAGGATCATAATTAGGATTTCTTATACTTTAAGATCGAAATTTTGATCGAATTAAACCTGCACAGAAAAATACAAATTTTAGAATAGTGCTAGGTTCTTTATTCTAACGTGTAGCTAGGGTTAACGGGTCGTGATCCACAGAGAGGGACAGTGATAAAAGCTTTATAGTAAGTTTCTTCTTTTAATTAACTAAAACAGATTTAAGAGTTCTCTTCTCAGTTTTAAAAAAATAAAAATAGTTAAGAAGGAGATGTAGAAGAAGAGATGATGGTATTGTCAATATTTTATTATAAAAGAAAAGGAAACAAAAGAGATAAAGAAAAGTGTTGGTATAAAAATCAGAATAAAAAGAGATAAAAGAAGAGTATTTAAGATGATTTGTTAATTCAAAAGAAAAGAAAAACAAGTTCAAAGAAAAAGAATTAAAAAAAGAGAAAGTGTTGATTCAAAATGTTAAATTAAACTAAAAAAGAAAAATAGAAAAGAGATAAAGAAGAAGATTTACCTATATTGTAGATTAACATGCCATGATTAGATGTGAAGTAATATAAAGTAAAGCAGTAGAAAGAAGTACATGAAAGCAATGCTTGACAAGATTTACGATGAAAAAAAGTGGAAAACCTTCATTGATTGTCACCTTCAACATAAGCTTCTTAAAGAAAAGATTACATGGTGTCACTCTACAATAACTCTTCTTCTCTTTTAATTATGTAACTCTCTAACCTAAAAATAAAATAAAAATTACATTGAAGAAAAAAAGAAAAAGCTAAACTAAACTAACTTAAAATCTCTCTCTAGAGTGGTGCCCTTTCTGCCTTCGAGGTATGAGGATATTTATAGGAGAAAATCAGAGGGATAAGAAGCATATGAAGATAGGGAGGGCTGGCTATTTCTGAATTTGTACTCTCCCCTTATCTCCAAACTTGATATGATTTATCCAGAGTTTTATGTAGAAATTCAATTCTCGTGTTGATTGCTGAATATAACTTATCCAATGACATAATTGAAAAGAGTGATCAATATAAGATTTGTAGCCCTTTAAATCTTCTTTTTGGATCATCTTGAATCATCAGATTTGAGAGTTGGTAGCGAAAGTTATGATTAAATATTAAAG
The DNA here is from genome assembly GCA_038442645.1 of Agave tequilana. Taxonomy (NCBI): domain Eukaryota; kingdom Viridiplantae; phylum Streptophyta; class Magnoliopsida; order Asparagales; family Asparagaceae; genus Agave; species Agave tequilana. Next base: position 82,519 of record JAVJIF010015471.1, on the reverse strand, counting down.
AGTGTCTAGTCTGAATCCGTGTCTAAATAATTTAAAACTCCGAATTTACTTGGACTTCCTCCTTATCTCCAAATATGATTGATTCATCTCATATGTTGATCTTCTCTCTATCTATTTATCCTCAGCGAAACCGATAGGGTCTTCAAATAATCTTTTTTTCTTCAAATTAGATGATATTTTCTTATCTGATATATCCAGTTTTCAGATAAGATAGTTTTTAGAACCTTTGAATTTGAATCGATCCCCTTTCTTTTAAACTTTTGGATTTAATTGGATAAATTTCATGCTTATCTTCTCCTTATCATATCCTGCATGAATTAGGACATTAATACAAGTTATTTGTAATATTATTACAGAATATATGTAGAAATGTAACAATATTATGTAATATATGTGTCCAAACACACCCCTACACTTATCTTTTGCTCGTCCTCGAGCAAAACAAAGAGAAAAGTAAAATTAAACTGACCTAACCAAACTCACTTTCGTAGGAATTACGGTTGCACTTAGTGCGTGCAACAAGCTGTTAAGACTCTAAGTTACCTCTAGAGGACGAGTTTTGTCTCGTGAGGTTTTTCAGTGAATTACACCTACAAAGTCCATGAAGAAAAAGAAATGAATTGTTAGTATTTTCTTGAAAACACATTTTGAAAGGAAAAAAAACATTTGAAGTATTAATGTAAAAAATTCAAGTAATCTGTAATGAAATCACCTAGAGGGAGGGTGAATAGGTGAAGGCTATACCGAGTGACAAATAATGCGGATTAAAAAACTATTTAACAAGAAGCAACAATAATAAAAAGACTTGCAAGAGAGTATATAAATAATAGAGCAAGTAAATGAGAGATAGAGTTTAGAGATAGGTGGACAATCGCAACACGAGAATATGTTTCGAGGTTCGAGCCACTGCTCTACGTCCCGCCTTCAACACGATGAAGGATTTCCACTATGTTTGATCCCACCGGATTGTCAATACAAGTTCTCACTAGAACTCTTTGGACACACTTGTCCTCTCTCACGGTGTCGCAACACCAACTAGGAGCTCACTAGCTCGCCTGAGGCCGCAACCTCTACAACTTCTCAATATGAAGAAAACGGTGATCAACACTTGACCACAAACAATGGCTCACTCGCACAACCCTACAACCAAGATGAGGAGATGAAACTTTTGGGATTGTGTAGTGCACAAATCTAGAAGAGAAGTAGAGGAAGGCTTCAAGCTAAAAGGATTGAAATTTGGCTCAATGAAAACTTTTTGCTAAAAGGCTAAACTTTTGAAAACTTTTGATCTTAGTCTTGTAAATCTTATTCTTTTAGTTGTAGAACACTCCCTCTATTTATAGGGGATGAAAACTGGGTTAAAAAGGCCAAGAGATTCGTTGGGGGAGATCCCAACAAAAATCAAATCAAAAAACAGCCGTTGGAATCTGTCAGCAGATTCTGACTGCTGCCGGTCGACCGGGCCGGTCGACCGCCAACTGTCGGATTTCCGACCGTTGGGAAAGCGGTCGACCGGATGGTCGACCGTGAGGCCCAAACAAAGAGTGAGTTCTCTCTGTCGGTCAACCGGTCCGGTTGACTGAGAAAAAACAGAGAGCACTGCTCTTGCTCTCGGTCGACCGATCGGTCGACCGCCCAGTCGACCGACAGAGCAATTCTGCTCTGCCAGCGGTCGACCGTGCGGTCGACCGAACTAGGCTAAAAACAGATTTTTGAAAGGGCTTTTTGAAGATAAAATTTTTGATAAAAATTCTTTAGATGGATATATACAAAATAGAGTTCTAGGGCTTATAAAGACCAGGGTGTGATCATAAATCAACACCAAAATGATTTGAACTTTATTTTGATAAAAATTCTTTTTCTAAAAAAAACGGTTTTTCCAAAAACTTGTTTTTTCTAAAAACCGATTTTTCCAAACTTTGTTTTTCCGAAACTTGATAAGAAATTTTGTAATAAAATTTATTTGTAAGCATGAAGCAATATCAAATGTGTGTGTGTGATAATCCCAAAGTTATCAACCTCTATCATCTCGGTTTTGACAAAATAGACTATAAATCCTAACTAAAATGGAAAATTAAAAATACAAATCTTGTAGTAGTCTTCTCAACTTGTTTGATCCTGGAGCTCTTCTATTGTGCTGGGCTCTGAGATCCAAATCTTTGCGGCTTCAAATGTGTGAGTCTTGTGTTGGAGCCATCAATCAACCTATGATTTTTACCTGAAACTCATTTAAACAAACTTGTTAAAACATAACTACATATGATTTGTTATTATCAAAACTTCAGGCTAATGGCCTTTGGGCCAACAATCTCCCCCTTTTTGATGATGACAAAACATATGGAGTTATTACAAATATTTTGGGTGGATACTTTAAGTGAAGCTCCCCCTTAATACATGCATATAAAAATAATCTGATAAAGAGATGTACATGTATAACACAGGCATATATAGGATATGAAAATGACACATATGCCAACTATCCATGCATACCAAAGATACAGAAATACAAAAGTGTATGCATACATGATTACCTCCATCCATCCAGAAATACCTCCATCCTCCAAAATAGATGGTTGGGTCAATAATAGCATAAACACAATATACAACCAATCACATATGCCACATGGAGATAAGAAACATAACTGTCATATCATACTAAAAAAGGTGTCCATACAAAATAGGAGGTTCATGCCAACCTCAAAACCATAACACATGTCCACAAATAAAAAAGTGTCCAAATACATGTAGAAAAACAACAACTCAAAATAACACAGAAATAACTAAATAACTCCCCAAATATCTCTCCCCCTTTTGACATCATCAAAAGGGGTAACTGATCATCAGAGTCATGTCCTTCAGAGTCCGTCGGTAAAGTAGTCGGCGGAGGCGGAGCAGAAGGAGTCATGGAGGTGAATGGAGGGCTGGTAGTAGGAAGTGGCTTGGCACGATCAGAAGGAAGAGGAGCCGGCCAATCAAACCTATTGTAGATGCCGCCGAGACAGGCATGCACATAGCGCATGGAGTCACAGATATGGCTGAAATCATGGTCCAAACGCTGCTCCATCCGCTGATAGTGTGCGATCATCTCAGCGGAAATTCTGCTGGCGATGCTCGGTCATCTCAGCGGAAATCTGCTGGCGATGCGCGGACATCTCAGTAGAAAGCTGCTGGTGGTGCTCCCGAATCTGAGAGGATAAGGCAAGATAGTGGTCGAAGGGAGCAGAAGAGCCAGAGGAGGATCCAGGGACATGAACAGCAGGAAAGATAGGCTGCGGCTGAGGAGCAGGAGGACGCTCCCTAGCACGCATCCTTTTGAGGAGGGTGCTGTTGATGTCAACTGACGGTTCGATCGACCGTTCAGAGGAAAGATTAAAGTTTAATTGCTTTAAAAGACGGGTAATGAGCATCCCAAAGGGCAAGTGCCGGTTTGGGACAAGAAAATGATCAGACGTCATATAGTGATGATGAGCCTAGGGATGTTAATTCTAATGCCTCGCAGAAGGCAATAAATGACAAGAGGAGCAGAACCCCTAGCGTGACTATATTCTCCTGATTTTGGCAGAAGGTTATAGAACACGATCTTGGCCAGGACCTGGGCGGTGAGAGTGTAGTACTTCACCTCCTCGTTCCTAACTAAACTGGGGTTATCATGATCATGAAGCAGTGTGGAGGCGGTGTGGGCAGACTCACCGTCAGGATACTCAAAATCATGCAGATCAAAATTATAAATGTCTACCCCCTCACAGGAGAGGTGTAGGTGATGTGCAAATTCTTGAAGTGTGATATCAATATCTCTGCCCAAGACTCTGGATTTGATGTGATTATGTTCAAAAGTGAGATTTGAATAGAAATATTGCACTAGGGAAGGATAAACAGGTTCCTTAATTGTTACAAAATATTCTAATGAACTAGATCTCAAAAAAGATGCAAGATTAAGATGTTCAAAATCATTGAACACCACAGATCTACCTGAATTCACATTTTTAACGGAGATTAAGACACGCCTATAGGAAGCATTTTGAGATACAAAAGGTGAAGATGAAGATTGGGGGGTTTTCCCCTTTCAGATCTGGTTCTTTTAGACATGAATGATGTATAAGCAAGATTAGGCGCTAATAAGGCACAATCTAAACAATAGAACCTAGAAATCAGACGAAATAAGAGATTTGAAGGAAAAGGAGATGATACCTTGAAAACCAGACGAAAATCCCAAAATTGATTTTAGATCTGAAGCCTGAACACAATTTTCCCGAATTTTTGTGGATGAATTTTAGGAATTAGAGAGAGGAAATAGAGTTTGAGAGGGTATAGGGTTAAGAGAAGAGAGGATTAGAGGAGTAGGAGGCGGTGAAAGATGAAGAAAAGAAAGATTTGGGGGTTAAGATTTTATATACAATCGGGTAAAAAGACAACATACCTGACTGCCGGTCGACCGGTGGAAACCGAGAGCAACCTCGGTTTCAGTTGGTCGACCGCCCGGTCGACCGGCTTCGGGAAAAATTTTTTCCTTTGTTCCAGGCTATATCGGCCAACCGGGTCGGTCGACCGGGCCTTATTCCAGGCCAAATCGGTCGACCGGCCGGTCGACCGGATAAGCTGAAAAAACCAAAAATAAACAGTTTTTAAAATAGGTTTTTAATCTAATTTTCTTTTTAATCAAAAACAAATATTTCTCTTAACTAATAACAAGAATGTTGAAATTACTACTTGGCATGAAAAACACAATAAAAATTTATTTTATTCACTTATTAATTTTTATTATTAATAAATTTTATTTAGAAAACTGTTTTTACATTTAGGGTTTTTTTAATTTTATTTCTTTTAACCAGAAAAGTATATCTTTATTGTAAAATCATAAAAACAATGTTGAAACAATTTAAATCCTTCTTGGCATGAAAAACCAAATTTTTTTTTCATTTTATTGATTATTATTAATTCCCATTTATTAATAAAGCGAAATAAGAGATGTTGAAGCCGAATACCCCGTTAAGGGTTCTGAACTTCTCCTCGATATTCCTCTAGATAAGAGTTGAGGTGCGCAATTACCATCTCTATTTATTAGCTCAATTTGGTTAAATAAATTTTTATTTTGACAAAATTCATATAAAACATTAAGTTAACAAAATCTTGATATATGGACAAATAACATATGGCAAAGAAACATGAATATATTCACAATCATGGCAAAGATACAAACAAATGGATATACAAGTTACATATGTAAGGCACATTACACAAAAATGCAACTAGCAATCCTATGCATATAAAAAGAAATTTTTATATGGAGAAGTTACCAAACCATAGGTATTCTCCAAAATGGGTGCTTCTTCGATAGTGATGCAAGCGACGATGTGTTCGTTGAGCGTTGATGCATCCACCACCCGGGCACCATCTCCCCCTAAGTCTTGGAGGAAGACGACACACCTGCATTAATCAAGTTTGGCGTGTCTTTTGGTACCCAAATCTTTTTGGGTCCTATAGAGTTAGTGTTTTCTCGAACCTAAAAATATTTTATTTGACAAGTTTAGCTTAGTATAACAAAATTTAGCTAAATAGCCTTTGCGGCCACAATGTGCACAAGTATAAATTCTACCATACATAAATGCATGTTTGTGTGTGTGTGCATGCTTGTGTGAGTTTGAAGCATGATGATGAGTGCGTTTCCCTTGGGATATTCCTTTAGGAAACTTAGATGCAAATTTAGTCATGTCAAAAGCACATTTCTTTAAAGTTGTATCCAAAACTTCAATTCGTTTTTGGATCTCTAAAAATTCATTTTTATTGCAAGTAGAAATAGGCTTTTTCCTTTACAAGATGTTTTGTATTTTTCAAAATCCTTTTTCATTTTCTCAAAAGAATTTGATAATTCATTTTTCTCTTTTAAAACAAGCTCAAATTTATTATTTAGGGAATCATTCTCTTTTTCAATTTTTATTTGAGCAAGTGATATTTCATACCTACTTTGTAATTCTTCAAAAAAATGTGCAAGTTCATCCATGGTTAAGTCTTCATCATCTAAAGGGTTTTCTAGACATACCTTGGAAGCATCATCGTCATGTGCCATGAAGCACGTGTGAGCGGCGTCAATATCCTCTTCGGATTCCGACTCCGAGTCATCCCACGTGGCCACCATCGCCTTTTTCTTCTTTTGCCGTTCTTGGAGGTAGTAGCTTGTAGAGAGGGGCAATCGTCAATTAGGTGTCCCGTCTTCTTGCAATGAAAACAAGGACCCGGTTCCTCTCTCTTCTTTCAAATCTTCCTTGAGGTCTCCCTCTTTGGAAGTTGCTTTGTCTACCTTTCTTATAGAACATTTTGCCCACCTTCCTTATGAGCATGGCAAAGTCTTCGTCATAGTCTTCCGATGAATCATCTTCATCATAGGTGGATGGAACGGCCTTGAAAGCAAGGGCTTCTTCTTCGGTGCCTCCCTTTCTTCTATTACCTTCATCTCCATCTCATGGGTTTTGAGATTGCCGATGAAGCCAGAGAAGTCCATCTCCTCCCTATCATTTAGCTCCTTGAGGGTGGTTGCCTAGACTTCCCAAGACTTGGGAAGAGCTCTAATGACCTTCCGGATCTTTTGGTCATTATCGATGTTGTCACCTAAAGAAGATAGAGCATAGTAATCTTGGTAAAAACGGGTGAGCATATCATCTATGCCTTCATTATCAAGCATATAGAAATTCTCATATTGAGAACAGAGCAAGTCAATTTTAGATATCTTGACTTGCGACGTCCCCTCATGAGTAACAATAAGCACATTCCAAACTTCAAAAGCAGATTTGCAATTTATGATGCGGGAAAGATCATCTTCATTTAATACTTGAGTGAGTGCATATTGGGTTTTAGCATTGGCCTCATAGTCCTTAGAGGTTTCTTTGGACCATGTTCTCTCATCAGTGAGAGGTTCAACAAATTCTTTGGTGATGGACTTGGCAACTCTAACTCCTAGGAATTTTAGGAATAGGTTCATTTTGACCTTCTAAATGGGAAGTTCAACCCATCAAATTTGGGTGGGGACTTGATGCTAGAAAAGTCAACTGATGTCATGAATACAAGTATAGTGCACAACAAATAATAAATGCAACAAATAGATATAGCCAATAATGAGGATCTCCCTAAGGTGGTTAAACAAAATGCTAGGGTTAGGCTCTGATACCAATTGAAATCACCTAGAGGGGGGTGAATAGGTGAAGGCTATACCGAGTGACAAATAATGCGGATTAAAAAACTATTTAACAATAAGCAACAATAATAAAAAGACTTGCAAGAGAGTATACAAATAATAGAGCAAGTAAAGGAGAGATAGAGTTTAGAGATAGGTGGACAATCGCAAACACGAGAATATGTTTCGAGGTTCGAGCCACTGCTCTACGTCCCCACCTTCAACACGATGAAGGATTTCCACTATGCTTGATCCCACCGGATCGTCAATACAAGTTCTCATTAGAACTCTTTGGACACACTTGTCCTCTCTCACGGTGCCGCAACACCAACTAGGAGCTCACTAGCTCGCCTGAGGCCGCAACCTTTACAACTTCTCAATATGAAGAAAACGGTGATCAACACTTGACCACAAACAATGGCTCACTCGCACAACCCTACAACCAAGATGAGGAGATGAAACTTTTGAGATTGTGTAGTGCACAAATCTAGAAGAGAAGTAGAGGAAGGCTTCAAGCTAAAAGGATTGAAAATTTGGCTCAATGAAAACTTTTTACTAAAAGGCCAAACTTTTGAAAACTTTTGATCTTAATCTTGTAAATCTTATTCTTTTAGTTGTAGAACACTCCCTCTATTTATAAGGGATGAAAACTGGGTTAAAAAGGCCAAGAGATTCATTGGGGGAGATCCCAACAAAAATCAAATCAGAAAACAGCTGTTGGAATTTGTCAGCAGATTCTGACTGCTGCCGGTCGACCGGGCAGGTCGACCGCCAACGGTCGAATTTTCGACCGTTGGGAAAGTGGTCGACCGGATGGTCGACCGTGAGGCCCAAACAGAGAGTGAGTTCTCTCTGTCGGTCGACCGGTCCGGTCGACCGAGAAAAAACAGAGAGCACTGCTCTTGCTCTCGGTCGACCGGTCGGTCGACCGAGGTGCACACATGCACAATGGTGCATGTCGGTCGACCGCCAATCAACCGACAGAGCAATTCTGCTCTGCCAGCGGTCGACCGTGCGGTCGACCGGACTAGGCCAAAAACAGATTTTTGAAAGGGCTTTTTGAAGATAAAAATTTTGATAAAAATTCTTTAGATGGGTATATACAAAATAGAGTTCTAGGGCTTATAAAGACCAGGGTGTGGTCATAGATCAACAAAAATGATTTGAACTTTATTTTGATAAAAATTCTTTTTCTAAACAAAAACGGTTTTTCCAAAAACTTGTTTTTCTAAAAATCGATTTTTCCAAACTTTATTTTTCCGAAACTTGATAAGAAATTTTGTAATAAAATTTTGTTTGTAAGCATGAAGCAATATTAAATGTGTGTGTGTGATAATCCCAAAGTTATCAACCTCTATCTATCATCTCAGTTTTGACAAAATAGACTATAAATCCTAACTAAAATGGAAAATATAAAAATACAAATCTTGTAGTAATCTTCTCAACTTGTTTGATCCTGGAGCTCTTCTATTGTGCTGGGCTCTGGGATCCAAATCTTTGCGGCTTCCAAATGTTTGAGTCTTGTGTTGGAGCCGTCAATCAACCTATAATTTTTACCTGAAACTCATTTAAACAAACTTGTTAAAACATAACTACATATGGTTTGTTATTATCAAAACTTCGGGCTAATGGCCTTTGGCCAACAATCTCCCCCTTTTGATGATGACAAAACATATGGAGTTATTACAAATATTTTGGGTGGATACTTTAAGTGAAGCTCCCCCTTAACACATGCATATAAAATAATCTGATAAAGAGATGTACATGCATAACACATGCATATATAGGATATGAAAATGACACATATGCCAACCATCCATGCATACCAAAGATACAGAAATATAAAAGTGTATGCATATATGGTTACCTCCATCCATCCAGAAATACCTCCATCCTCCAAAATAGATGATTGGGTCAATAATAGCATAAACACAATATACAACCAATCACATATGCCACATGGAGATAAGAAGCATAACTGCCATATCATACTGAAAAAGGTGTCCATACAAGATAGGAGGTTCATGCCAACCTCAAAACCATAACACATGTCCACAAATAAAAAAGTGTCCAAATACATGTAGAAAAACAACAACCCAAAATAACACAGAAATAACTAAATAACTCCCCAAATATCTCTCCCCCTTTTTGACATCATCTAGTTATAAAATACTTTTTACCACCTCTAGTTGGCATAAACTTCAAGTCACACAGATCGCTATGAATTAACCCTAAAGGTTCTGTATTTCGATCAATTGAGTGAAATGAATTTTTCGCTAACTTGGCCTCAACACAAATCTCACACTTGCGAATTTCTTCCAAGTTGAGTTTAGGATATATCCTAGATTAGACAAGTTCTTTAAAGACTCGTAATTACATGCCCTAATCTAGCATGCCATAAAGTAGGAGACTCAAGCAAATAAACAGAAGTTTTTCCTTTATTTATAAGCTTTGGGTACAAATACACAGACTTTTTATCTACCACTGCAATATTGGCTTTAAAAAGTCCATCAACAAGATAACCCTTTCCCACATACATCCCACCCTTAATAGTACAAATTTATCTGATTCAAAGACCATTCTAAATCCTTTCTTACTAAGTATTGATCCACAGATCAGATTCTTGCGGATATCTAGAACATGTAGCACATCGTTCAGAGTAAGCTCTTTCCCAGATGTCCACTTCAGGATGACCTTGCCTTTCTTTTAACCTTAGAGATGGCTGAGTTTTCCATGAATAGTTGCTCATCACTATAGTTTTTGATATTCAGAGAATAATAATTTCTCAGAGCAGATTTGTCGAGTAGCCCCAGTGTCTACCCACCAATCCTTATTGTTGGTTGTCAGATTCACTTCTGACACCACAGCTGAAAAGCTTGGTGACGCATGGTTGGTCAAGTTTTCTTGTGGATGGTTCTTCTTGTTCTTTTGAGACAGCTGCGACATTCATTCGCCTTATGCCCTTCTTTGTTGCAGATGTAGCAGGTTCCCTTGAAGCGCATGTTTTGCCTTCTTGGACCTTACCTTTGTACCCCTGGGAAGTCTTCTTCCGCTTTAAGCCTTTGGAAGTAGACACTTTCTGATTTGTCACATATGTTGCATATACATTGTCACCTTACCATACTTTTTAGCTAATAAATCCTATTAATAACTCTTCTTTTTCTTTGTTAAATGTAGGCTCGAGTGCTAAAAGAAAGAAAAGAGAAACAAGCCCAAAAGCCCACCAAATTCTGATTTAATTCAGAATAAATTCGAATGAAGAAATCAGGGCAAAATCTTGGCATATCAAGAGGTTAAGAAGAATCCTCCCTGAATCAAGCGGTTGAAGCCATGAAATCAAAGGCTGTTTCGTCAACGTTTGGAGCAGAAACAAGAAAAACCAGTAGAAGATACGGGCAAAACACCAAACCAGGAGATTCCCCCTTTGGGTGTGGCCACCTGGCCACACCAGGGCCGCGGAAACGCGGCCCAAGCAGCGTTTCCGCGGCCAAGTAAAGGTTGTTGGGGGAGCTTTTGCTCCCCCAATCTTCCCGGGATCTTCTCCTTTAGGTTTTTGCCTATAAATACTGGTTTCAGCAAAGAAAAATGGAGCGAAGACTAGGATTAGAATTTGTGTTTATTTTCTTAGGATTTAGGCTCTTTGTTAGCTAGCACAAAAGTTGTAATCTTGTTTTTTAATTGTAATCCAGTATCAAAACTTGTGAGAGAGAGGAATTGAGTGCTTGTACTTGAAGATTGAGGTGACATTAATACAAGAATCGAGACGCTTTTCCTTCCACTCGTATTACGGTATGGCTCGCATTGTTTTTTTTGATTTCTTCATTGTTTTCCTTGAGTAACTAAATGGTTTTCTGGGCTCGCTATTGTAACTCTCTCTTGTTCTTCTTCTCTTCTGTTTTTAAAAGAAAAAGACCCAATGAATCATTTGTATGCCTTACTTAAAGTCTTTCTTTTTGAAAGTGTTCTTGAAGGCACATGAGGATGGGTTTGGATTGTTAAACTCTCACTTCTTTCATGAACGTCTCTTGAATTGTTTTTTTTCATTCTTGCTTCTTCGCGCTTGATGATTTAATATTCAATTCTAAACGATTTCTCGAAGAAAAGACTAAACTCTTCCAACCATCTTATGTGCTTTACTTCAACTTCTAAAAATCAACTTTAAGTTTTGTTTATGATCACTTTGAGGCACTTAAGATCTTAATAGAAGAATGAACAATTGAGTAGTGAGATAGTGAGCCCAGATTTTCTTCATTATTATAAACAACAAAACAATTTTCAAGCTTTCTAAATCACCTTCTCCAAAACCTTTCTAAAAGTTGCAATTTCTCTTTTAATCATCTCTTTCTTTCCATTCTCTTTTCCATAAAAAACAAACACAATTCTTTGTTTTTAAATGATTCACCAAAAGCTTCCATCGCATTCCTCCTCGTGGACACGACTCGTTAGCCACAAGCTACACGGTAAATTCTTAAACTCTTTGATTGTCCTTTCTTTTAGCAGTCAATTTTTGGCGTCGTTGCCGGGGAGGGAACGGTGTATTTGTTTTCTAACAAATTTTGTGTGTTATTTCAGGGACTTGAAGATCAAGATCTAGCATTCAAGCTTTGCAAGAGAAGACTTGCAAATTCTGTGCCCCTATTCTCGAAAGTAGGAAACAGAATTTCAAGAAATTGCGTTGCAAAAAACTGAAAAATTCATTGGACTACTAAAAAATCTTTTTTGCAGGACATATTGCTCGCAAAAATTAAGTTTTTGTACGTTATATTTGTGCTATTTCTGTTATCCACCATCCCTGTTTTAAGCCAACAGTAAACACTTGTTGAAAAGTTTAAAAAATTGATTAGACGTTTGCATTCTAGGCACGAGTCTTTTCAATTCATTTACTTTACTGTTGAAGAGTGCTGGAGCAAGGTACGTACGCATTGCATTCAGAATAGGACTCATCTCTTGGTTGATTTATATCGCTTTGAGTGAATCTTGTTTATCTTGTACACTTGCACAAAATTGATTTTAAGGGCAACACCCAAAAATAAGATAAGGTGGGGATTTAATCACCCTTCCTTGGCCCAAAAATCAGATTCCAAGCATGCACAACCTAAGCCTAAGTAAAATCTGATAGACGTTGGCCTTAGGATATCTCGAACTCACTAGGAGATTATCCTAAAGTGGGAAGGTGTTGGAAATTGACTCCTGCAAAATCAGTATTTAGGAAGGGAATTGAGGGCCGAAAGCCCGAAGATTGGTGGTTACTTAATTAAAGAACGTCTTTGACGGATAACCTCCCACCAATCTTGCCCTGACCTGGCTGATTAGCTTGTGGTCAAAGTCTACATTATACCTCTAGTGGACAATCAACCAGTTAGGAGTTGTCTAGGTCAAGGTTACCTTAGACTAGGCTTGGTTGTTTTCTTTTCTTGACTTTTGGTGAACTTGTTTGTGATTGTGTTTGTGTATGCAAGTGTGGTCAAGAGACCCTAATTCATCTAGGTTAACTAGAAACACATCACCACCCAAGTTCGAGACAAGACCAGATTCGGTTATGGATCGACCGACATCTTTGCAGGATAGGTTTTATCCCATTAGAACATCACTTCCATCCTGCATCCAACTTTCATCGGTTGGTGAACACAACTTTGAGCTTAAGCCACAGTTCATCAATACACTCCCTAAATTCCATGGCTTAGAGTCTGAAGACGCTTATTTCTTCATAAGAGAATTTGAGGAAGTATGCTTAATGATGAAAATCCCACACCTTGCAGATGATGCTATTAGGTTGAGATTTGTCCCATTTGCTCTTAAGAACCTAGCCAAGAAATGGCTCTACAGCTTAGCGGCCGGCTCTATCACATCTTGGGATGGTTTCATCAAGGTCTTCTTGAAGAAATTCTATCCAATCCACAAGACCGCTCTCGTTAGGAAAAACATCATGCAATTCAAGCAAGAACGTAGTGAACCGTTTTGGAGGTACTTTGAACGCTTCAAAGACCTCCTTGTCCAATGTCCTCATCATGGAATAGAGAAATGACGACAATGCCAAATTCTTTATGACGGTTTAGACTACTCGACCAAGACCCTCTTAGAAAGCATGTGCCAAGGGGATTCTTGCAGAAGGATGAGCATGAAGGATGGGATTATATGAGAATCTAGCTGAAAAGACCATCCAATGAGAACCTACTAGTGAAAGCTCTAGAAATCTAAACTCTATTTCTTCAAAAGGAGGTCTCCATTCGATTGAATCATCCATAGCTAACGAGGCTAAGTTAGCTAACCTAGCGAGAAGACTGGAAGCTCTAGAAACTAAGGAACCAAGTCAGTCAATCAAGTCAGCCCAAACCAATTTTAAACTCCGGGTTGTACTTACTGTCAGGCCATGAATCATGTGTTTGAGGAGTGTCTTGTATTTCAAGCTCACCAACATTTTCCTGAACCGATGAATGCGGCCTTCTCAAGGCCGAATAATGATCCTTACGCTCCAACGTACAATCCTGGCTGGAGAAATCACCCCAATTTCTCATGGAGCCATCAAAATAATGACCACCCGCGGTCAAACCATGCAAGCCACTTCCATCATTCCAATAATTCTTCCAATCATCAACCCAACTTTTTCAATCACCCTCAAAATTCTCCTAAAAAATTTTCAAACTATCAACAGAACTTTCCCAACCAAGCTCCACAATCCTCCTTCCAGAATCCTCAACTTGAAAGGAGAATGACTGATTTTGAGAGAAACATGGAAAGGTACATGAAGAACCAGGATTCCCTCATGCAAACAATACAGAGGCTAGAGGGTCAAATGAGCCAGTTAGCCAACCCACAACATGAGAGGCAAAAGGGTACCTTGCCCAGTCAACCAATTATGAATCCTAGGAATTCACAATAAGCTCATTTGGTTAAGGATCAGTCATTGAATCAATGTAATGTTATTCATACATTGAGGTCAGGAAAGAAAGTTAATAACCAAGTGTTAACACCACCTAATCTTAGTCAGCACAATAATACTTCAACATCCACCTCATCTAATCCCACTCCTCCTAAATTTGATGAATCTAAAAAAGATAAGTCAACCAGTCATGTGCACCAGCCTATAGCACCATTTTCTAATAGGCTGAAAAATAAGCAAAATTAACACATGGATAAGATAATTGAGATCTTTAATCAAGTGAAGATAAATGTGCCACTTCTTGATGCCATCCAACAAGTCCCATCTTATGCTAAGTTTCTTAAGGACATGTGCACCAAGAAGAGAAAGACTAATGTACCTAAAAAGGTCTTCTTAGCCATTAACATTAGTGAGCTACTATCGGTCAGATCCCTGTCAAGTACAAGGATCCAGGTAGTCCAACCATTGCCTGCACAATAGGACAAGCCGAGATTAGTCGTGCACTTCTTGATTTGGGAGCAAGTATCAACTCGCTTCCATTCTCAGTTTATCAACAACTCGGGTTGGGCGATCTTAGTCCAACTCGAGTCACTATCCAACTGGCTGACCGTTCAGTGAAAGTTCCAAAAAGGGAGATTAATGATGTCCTTATCTGGGTTGGGGAGTTTATTTACCCTGTTGATTTCATAGTTCTTGAGACACAACCTGTGTCTAACACCAATCATAGGGCTCAAACTCCTGTTATCCTAGGGCGACCATTCCTTACTACTGCCAATGCCATCATCAATTGTAGGAATGGATCCATGAGGTTAACTTTTGGGGACATGACTAGAGAAGTCAATGTCTTCAACCTAGAAAAACAACCTCGTAAGATAAGAGATCAAACATTTGAGGTGAACTTTGTTGAAAATAATTGTGATGAAGAAAGTGAAGATCTAGAAGATGAGTCGTTGTTTCTTAATGAATTATTTAAAAATGAATGCGATTATCTTGATGTCGAAGATCCTAATGTTAGAGTACCCTTTAAAAAGGGGAAAATTGATTTAAATATCTTCACTTTCGATGAGCCAACCAATAATGTATAGCATGAGGATATAATTCAAGAACCTCCGATTGACATACTCTTTGAAAACCTCTTCGAAGAAGAACTCATGTGTTTAGATGAACCAACTAGGGATCTTTTGGTTAATTGCACATCTCTGGGAAAAGTGTTGACTTAAGCTTTGAGGAGATATATGGAACTGAGTTAGAATTCTTAGGCATTCATAATGAAGAAGTTTCAAATGAGAAGGGTGGTGGTGACAAATTTTTGAATAATGATTGTTGCAATATGAGAAAGAAACACCTAAAGAAAGTGAGACTGGGGAGGCAGAAAGCTAAAAGGACAAAACAACTGGCCTCCCCACTGTGCCCTATAAAATGGACCTATTGGAATGATGGGAAGAGAGCTAGAGGGATAAGACCGAAAAAGATCTAGGTGTGCGAGAAACTTGATGTTGTACATATTTCTGTATAATATATGAACCTCTTTTACATTTCATTTCATGCATGTATACATTTCTTTCATACATTGGGGACAATGCATGAGATAAGTGTGTGGGAGGGTTCTAACATGATGACTACTATAACTTGAAAAAAAAATTTGTATATATATATATATAAAATAAAAAAAACTTTTTGAAAGGTTAGAACAATATTTTGATATATTTTTTGTAAGAAATTAAGTCAATTTTAAGGAATAAGAAAATCATAATTAGGATTTCTTACACTTGGTCAAAATAAGATGACTTGTTTGATGTTTAAGGTTAGGAAGAAAATTTATGAAAGTAATTTAGTCTTGATATTTACCTTGATGAAATATGCACACTAAATACACTTACACACTTAGGGTTTAAAAACAGAGACTCTTATGTCTTATAAAAAAATATATTAAAAAAGAAAAAAAATATAAACGAATCTAATTATTGATTAGCAAGGTGCTTTGGCCTAAGCAAGCCTTAGTATTTATGCAAAAGATAATTAGATAAGTTTGAAGAAAAAAATGTGTATATAAATCCTCTGATTAAGCTGGGTATTTATGCCTCATAAAGCATAAGAATTCACGCCTAAAAGGGGTACATCGTATAAATAAAAATCTTGATTTCATGGCCTTATCTGCTCGAGTGTTTAAGTCCTTAGGGGTGTTTTCTCACCTGGTGCCCTAAAACTGTCCGGTTTGGGTGTCACCGACTGAATGCTCGTTACATGGGCAGATTAGAAAGCCTAATGAAATTGAGGAATAAATTTCACCAAAAATAAATAAATATAAGGCATAGGAGTTAATGTTAAAGAACCCTTAGTCAACTTCACAATCACGATGGTGCATACGACTCAGAGTAAATTAATAGACTAGATGAGAAAAAACATTTGACTCCTTACTTTGATTAACGACATGTTTTTGAATAGAGACTAAGTTTAGGAATGAAAAATTTGATATTCCTATAACTTATAGATTACTTAAAGCCTTACAAATATACTTCAAATATTTTCTCTTTTCAAAATGCTTTCGAAAATGCTAACTTTTTTCTCTTTCTTTTTAGATTTTGTGGGTGCAATCCACTGAAAACCCTCACGAGACAAAACTCATCCTCTAGGGTAACCTAGAGGTTTATCGGCTTGTTGCACATGCTCAGTCCAATCGAGTGACCTGCGAAAGTGGTCTAATAATTGATTAGAATTAGTCTGATGTTTTGCTCGAGGGCGAGCAAAAGATAAGTGTGGGGGTGTGATTTGTCACATATGTTGCACATACATTGTCACCTTACCATACTTTTTAGCTAATAAATCCTATTAATAACTCTTCTTTTTCTTTGTTAAATGTAGGCCCAAGTACTAAAAGAAAGAAAGAGAAACAAGCCCAAAAACCCACCAAATTCTGATTTAATTCAGAATAAATTCGAAATGAAGAAATCAGGGCAAAATCTTGGCATATCAAGAGGTTGAGAAGAATCCTCCCTGAATCAAGCGGTTGAAGCCATGAAATCAAAGGCTATTTCGTCAACGTTTGGAGCAGAAATAAGAAAACCAGTAGAAAATACAGGCAAAACACCAAACCAGGAGATTCCCCCTTTTGGGTGTGGCCACTTGGCCACACCAGGGCCGCGGAAACGCGGCCCAAGTCGCGTTTCCGCGGCCAAGTAAAGGTTGTTGGGGGAGCGTTTGCTCCCCCAATCTTCCCGGGATCTTCTCCTTTAGGTTTTTGCCTATAAATACTGGTTTCAGCAAAGAAAAATGGAGCGAAGACTAGGATTAAAATTTGTGTTTATTTTCTTAGGATTTAGGCTCTTTGTTAGCTAGCACAAAAGTTGTAATCTTGTTTTTTAATTTGTAATCCAGTATCAAAACTTGTGAGAGAGAGAAATTGAGTGCTTGTACTTGAAGATTGAGGTGACATCAATACAAGAATCGAGACGCTTTTCCTTCCACTCGTATTACGGTATGGCTCGCATTGTTTTTTTTGATTTTTCGTTGTTTTCCATGAGTAACTAAACAGTTTTCTCGGCTCGCTATTGTAACTCTCTCTTGTTCTTCTTCTCTTCTGTTTTAAAAGAAAAAGACCCAATGAATCATTTGTATGCCTTACTTAAAGCCTTTCTTTTTGAAAGTGTTCTTGAAGGCACATGAGGATGGGTTTGGATTGTTAAACTCTCACTTCTTTCATGAACGTCTCTTGAATTGTTTTTTCTTCATTCTTACTTCTTCGCGCTTGATGATTTAATATTCAATTCTAAACGATTTCTCGAAGAAAAGACTAAACTCTTCCAACTATCTTATGTGCTTTACTTCAACTTTCTAAAAATCAACTTTAAGTTTTGCCTATGATCACTTTGAGGCACTTAAGATCTTAATAGAAGAATGAACAATTGAGTAGTGAGATAGTGAGTCCAGATTTTCTTCATTATTATAAATAACAAAATAATTTTCAAGCTTTCTAAATCACCTTCTCCAAAACCTTTTCTATAAAAGTTACAATTTCTCTTTTAATCATCTCTTTCTTTCCATTCTCTTTTCCATAAAAAACAAACACAATTCTTTGTTTTTAAACGATTCACCGAAAAGCTTCCATCGCATTCCTCCTCGTGGACACGACCCGTTTGCCACAAGCTACACGGTAAATTCTTAAACTGTTTGATTGTCCTTTCTTTTAGCAATCACTTTGCCCTTTGAGTCTTCGATCACATTGGCTTTGGCTTCATAGGAGTTCTTACTGCTCTTTTTCTCGGACTTTCGGTTGTCCTCTTCAATTCGAAACCTCACAATAAGATCTTCCAACTTCAGCTCTTTTCGTTTGTGCTTCAGGTAGTTCTTGAAATCTCTCCACGCAGGTGGGAGTTTCTCCACGATAGTAGCAACCTAAAAAGTTTCAGGGAGAATCATATCTTTGGCTTCTATCTCGTGCAAGATAAGTTGGAACTCTTACACCTGACTGATTACAGTCTTACTGTCCACCATTTTGTACTCCAGAAATCGTCCTACGATGAACTTCTTGGTACCGACATCCTCTGTCTTGTACTCCTTATCAAGACTGGCCCGTAACTTCTTTACCATTGTGATAGGACTGTAGACATTGTAAAGAGAGTCATCCAGTCCATTTAAAACATAATTTCGGCAAAGGAAGTCACCTTGAGTCCATGCATCAACTGCAAAGACTGAGTCCCGATCAGTTCTGGGTTCTGGTGGATCTTCTTGTAGGAATTTGACCAGATGCAGAGTGGTCAAGTAGAAGAGCATCTTCTGTTACCACCTCTTGAATTCTGTACCGTCAAATTTTCCTGGCTTCTCCGACTTCGGGTTAGGAAGTGGAGTAGGCATCAAAGCTTGTAGCTGCATGTTTGGTGCCTTGCTTGAGTTATCTTGATTAGTCTCAGACATTTTCTGCAAGTTCAAGCAGAATAGAAGTAAGAAACTTCAATACATAAATGTCTTAAGATTGTTAGTTTCTGGGATCAATCTGACAACTAATCAATATCACTGAAATATCACCGATCTAATTGGTCAGGTCGGTTAATATCAGGTGGGAGGTTTTCCGTTCAATAGAACGTTCCTTAATTAAAGAACTACCTTTCAATTACCTTCCTTGGTTAAACACCAATTAGACTGGTATAAGTCAGTCTTAATATAATGATATTCAGTATATCCCCTGTATAAAGAAATTAATTTACTTATACAGTACTTGGAGTGAGGTACGCTTAAAGCGAATCTCCTTAAGACAATTACGTCCCCCGCACCGGTGCTAACGGGTTACTGGACACTGGTCTCCCAAGATACAACACTCCTTTACGGTATTTGGATAGCACTACCAAATCACCGTACGGTCGAACCATAGTTAACCAGTACCTTCACAGGATTATTGAAGCAGCGGGACTAAGACAAATTTCGAGAGAATACTTGCCTTTACTTTGGAGGAGCACCCACTGTAGAGGAAAAAGGAAGGTAGAAGAATATTCTTCTTTGGAAGTCCAAGATTTAGACAACAATTCTATTAAAGAATCTGTTGAATTTTCTGAGCCCTCTTTCAGAACGAATTTTGCAGAATCTCTTGGATGTTGCTTCGGAATCTGAGTTGCAGAATTCCCACTTTCTTTGAAAACCGAGTTACAGATTTCCCACTTCCTATTTGGAAGCCACTTCAAGGCTGAGAGAGAGTGAGAGGATCTCCTTTAAGAACTCAGATTTTGATTTTGTGTGTCTTAATTGAGAGAATCGGAGCGCTATTTATAGCGCTCCGGGAGGGGCATTTTGGTCCGAACCCAACTAACAGTTGCAACTGTTTGGTCTGAACCGTTGCAACGGTTCGTTTCAACCGTAGCAACCGTCCAACCATCGCGACGGTTTACAGACAGCCGTTGCGCGGGGCGGTTCGGATCCGGGTAGCGGGGCGGTTCGGATCCGCGTAACCCATACCCGTGAGACCCGGTTCAAAAAGAACCAGGCCAGGTAGGGAACCTGAACCCGAACCCAGACCCGGTCCCGAGCCTGAGCCTAGCACCGGCACCGGCGCTGGCCGGCCGGCCGCCGCCAGCGGCGGGGCGCACATGTGCGGGCATGGTTTCCTCTCAATCACGCGCGAAAACTCCAAGTACCCAAAGGCACGCCCTTTGTACCCATTTTTCTCTATTTAAACACGTCAAACTTCCATCCTATGGCCAATGTGGGACTAAATGCCTTTAGCTACCTTTAGTCCCATTTTGGCTTTGAATTAGGCAATCTTTGGACTTGAATATTTCATTCATTCGAAGTCGGAATTGAACATGTGAATATACCACGTTCAACTCCAATGGAAAGAGAACACACTCAAACCATCATCCATTGATTCGATCAACGGATCTTGCCGTAATTCAATTCAAAGATTCACATATATTCTTCATATTTTCAACAATATCTGCTACTAATTGTATCTTGTAATTGATTGATTAATAAGATCACTCTTCCCTTCTGCCCTGAGGACATAGGCAATTGCCGAACCTCGTTAAATTTATTTTCTCACTTTCTTCCCTTTTGTTTTCTTTGTTCGTGCAATTGGCGACAATTCACTAGTGTTGCTGTCCTCTATGCAAAGGATTTCATCAGAGTCGTGTGATGCCATCAGACCAGTTGCAAACAAGGAAACAAGTAACATACAAGGGAGAAACCATTGGCAAAGAGATGATTCCACGGGTGCTAATTTGGACGTCGACTTTTGTTTCAAGGTGGTGCAAAACTGGATCTCCAGGCTTGTCACGCTCCGCTTCCCAAAATACAGAATACGGGTACGTGATGATGGCCAGCAGATACTCACGAAGAGTGAAATCTCTTCCATGAGTACCTTAGGCTGTCTATAGTGAGCAGGATAGCACAGATATATGTATATTCAACCATACATAGGGATAAAAGCACATATATGACATACAGAATCATAAACAATATCTTCCACCATATCTGAATAAGACAAGTCAAGAAAAAAAACTGAACTCACCGAAGAACAACTGAACCAAAATATGTTCTATGATCAGCTCTCTATACCGACTTTCTGATCTAGATACTGAAAAAATACTAAAGGTCCGTCAGATGCGGACCAACAAGAGTACACGAAGGAAAAGAATAGTAAAAGAAAGAATTTGAAAATGCAGTAACAGTACAAGTAGGGCATTGAAATAAGAAGTACAATATGTTTGGCAGTATCGAAAACTGAAAGTAATAACAATAACATGAATAATCAGGACGATAGATCATGTACAATATGATCGTGCATACATGTCGTGACATGAATATAAGGAACATGAATTGTCCTGGACGAGCAAATATCGTGTAACATAATTACAAGATCACAAGAAAATAAGATCACAAATTAAAATAACATGGTAGGTTCAGGAATATCATGTAGTCGAGATAATGCATGTCACATGAGTCTCAAATATGAGTATCATGAAAATATATGTCAGGTGCTAGATCACGTGAAGACAATGAAAGATATGATGCAAGTGTATATGTCTAGCATTTTATTAACCTTATATTAATGCAACCATTATGTGTCCCATCCCACAAGAGAGCGGCATATCAAACATGTGATACGTTAATCGATCCTGATAGCAGGGAGAAATAGTTCACTATACTCAGGTATCATGTAACATGTAATAACAGGTGCGCGCATAAATCTGAAGAGCACGTGTAGCATCTAAACCCATAAGGGGTCACCCTTCCAAGCACACCTCCCTGATTTCTCCTGCTACCAGTCTCCCATAGTAACCTCGACTTGATTAATTTCATTAATCAATGCAAATACAAAATAGTGTGTGTGACCCAGTATAACATAATCAGGAAATAGTGTCAAGAATAACGATGTCAAATAGTGAAAACAATGTGTATCAATATCACGAGACAATGTAGACAGAGACAATATTAAGTGACAAATATATAGTTATGCAAGTGATACTAGATACATTACCAGATGCATGCAAAGTAGTGCAGGTGATGTTAGATAAATGTATGGTAGTGCGGGTCATCCAATATGTAGTCCAATGATCATAAGAATTGTGTCATGATCATATGTCCATAATCCAATAAGTATCCTCGAATAATTTCTCAGAATGTAATGGTCAATTTCCTCAATTAATTTCTGGTAATATCAGGATCACAATAGCATCTGACATTTATCCTTAAGATTTCATATCATAATTCTCAGTCATGATCAATATTAACTTCATTTAATAAAACAGTCCACAAGATACAAGCAATCATGCCAATATAGATTTGTTGCGTGCATGAACAATAATGAGATGCAAAACATGAAATGCAAAACAATGTAACTAGATCATGAAATAATTTCAAAAATACAAGAATTGTCCATATAATCATAGAAAAGAGAGTTTAACGGGATTACGAGGTAATACCGGTACAAAATATCGAGAGTTAGGAGTTCAAATATAATTTCAATAAAGCAGAAAAGTCAAAGAGAAGGGGATCATGTACACTTACATGAATTGACGTGGTTACAGGTTCAAATTGCCGTCTGGTCTTCACTGCATGAACTGGTACTAATCTCTGGATCATCTCATGGGTCGGTCCTTGAATTGCTAGTGCATCGGGTCCATGGTGAGCACGAATCCGGATCGAGTTTGGATCTCACAAGAGGTCTCGTATCGCTGTGACATGCAACCATACACACACGTTGATATACGATACATATGTACACATTATATGCATACCCCCCATATGCATATACATACATGTAGTAACATACATATACATACATACATATGTATATACATGTTTAAATGCTAATGCTTTTTAATAACAGTGTTGAGTAAGCACTTGATTGTTTTAAGGTTGTAAGTACCATATAATCCTGACAAGTAAATATTTGGATAATTTGCATGAGTCCGAAGTACAACTAGTTTGTCACTTATAACTACAAATTTAACGTTAAAATAGAAATAAAGTACTTAATACTCTTTCATAATAGCAAAGAGATTAGATTTAAACCTGCACATTGAAGCAATATGTATTCTATATTAATAATCTTGAGAGTCATTAGTGATAAAAGATACACTTTAATATAGACCAAACACATTGACAAGTCAATTAGTGTACTCCTTAATCTTAAGTACTAAGTAGATTTCAGACTTGTACAATACAACTATTAAGTAAATCTTTTTAACTTTAACATGTATTATGACTAAATCATAACTATAAGTACTTTACTGTAAGACATAGCTAATTTTACAAAGTTCCATTACTTTATTTTAATTTTTTTTATTAATCTGAAAGATATACTTTGAAACACTTATCTTACTATTTCCTATATAACTATCTAGATCGTAATAGAGCTGCATATTATAATTTGAAAACTAGTAATGCTATGTTTTATTGCTACGTGACATTACATAAATCAAAAAGTAACTATATACTTGAAATACATACAGTTAATCATAATAATGTAGTATGCATATAATGATCAGTAGCTAACACTTTAATCTATGTGACACATGTCATTAGAGTAATACTACGAGTTATTCTAGTATAAATAGAGTAGTTTGTGTATTAAATAAAGTAGTACTAAATTCAAATTACAACAATCCCATTTAATAAGTTGCCAAAGTTTTGTTAAACAACTTTGCTAATGAAGATTATATCCTAAAATTACAGCTAAGAAAGAGCTCTTTCATCTTTACAATAGAACAATGTAATTAATGACCAAAATAATTAAAACTAACCTGACATGTTCATACACTTATAATTAAAGAGAGGGAGAGAAGAAGGGACTGACACAATCGATATACGGCCGAGTCACGACAGAGCTTGGCGGCAAAGGCGGAGACCGCGGACGATGCCGATGGATCATCGAAGTGCTCTTGGAGGGGATTAGATTGCTGAAGTGCCTCGCGGAGCTCTCCGGAGGGGATGCTTGGCGGGCTAAAGGGAGGGTTGTGCTAGGGTTGTGCGGCAAGAAGAAGAAGCCGGCCGTGGGGGCTTGCCGTGCGCAGCCAGCAGAGGGGAGAGTTGGGCACGACCTGGCTGTGCTTAGCCAAGGTGCTAGTGGCACACCGGGCGAGGGGGGTTGCGCGCTGGAGGGAGAGGGTTTGGCAGAGGCATGAATATAGAGAGATAGGAGGGGGGAGAGAGAGAGTACGAGTGAGAGGGTGAGTGGGGGACGTGAGAGAGAGGGGGCATGCGTGAGATAAAAGAGGGAAGCAGGTGGAGGAGAGAGTGATGATGTGAGAGAGAGAGAGAGGGAAAAACGTGGGTGCGTCATGGCGAAAGTGGGAAAGACGAAGATAGGTTTACAACTGGTTAAATAAATTATGGGTATTCCCTCAACTACATCCCAATGTGACATGGTGGTTGGAGCTTGCGAGTTTGAATGAGGAGGTCAGGGGTTTGAAACTCTTGAATATCAAATAAAAAGGATTTTCTTCTTTATTTTTATTTTATTTTTATTTAATTTCATTTTTTAAACAAGTATTTAATCATTTTTTATTGGATTAAACTCCTATTAATTCAGAAAAATTCTCAAAAATAGAAAATATCATCTTGAAGCTTGTTGTGAAGTCGGATCCCTGAAATTCATCCCCAATTGTTAATTAAAAATTTTGGAGTTAGTCTTTGACACCGATAGATCCCAAATTGAGATTCTTTTCCAATAATTCTCAAAAAATTTCAGAAAATCTAGAAAAATTCAAATTATTGAAAAATAATATCTTAAGCTGAAATGACCTCAATCCGGCTATCAGAATGATTAAATCGGGTATCAAATACCAGTATTGACACACGTACATAGGAAACTGAGGGTTATAAGGCTCGAGCAGTTGTAGTGGTATTGCGTAAGCTGAAGTGTGGCTGGCGCTATGCACATGCTATATAAGCGCGACCCAGCGCATGCTCAGAGATGGCGTAGGAATTATGATAAATAAATAAATTTTTTAAGAGGTTCTGATATCATGAATCTTGCATTTAAAGAGAATTAATTTGAATATTATTATTGATAAGAGCAATACCGAATATATAAGTGTTACAATTACATGATAAAGAAACCTCTAATTCTAATATAATTAGTATTATACTGATACTACTCTTTACCAGACGCAAGTGTGAAGAGAATATTTAATGTAATATAAGGTAAATATTGCATTCCTTTAAACATTCAACACTCTCCTTCAATCCCCTCTCATAGCATACCCAACTTGATACAAATGCAACAAGGGAGGAGAGTGTTCGTGGACTCAGTGGTGAGAGTGTTCATTGGCTGAGTGGTAAGAACCTAGTTATGACATTGAAGAAGGTTGACTCACATATGATTCTAATTGATGGCATACAGGCTCTACTGATAACAACACAACTGTAACAAGCAGTATAATGATTAGATGCATCAGGTGTGGCAAAGTTTCCCCAGGAGGTTGGGTACCTTAACTGAAAAAGTGGAAACATGAGGCTAATAATAAGAAGAGAACAATTGGCAACAGGAGATAAAAAAAACATAGACAACATTGTGAGGAGAAGATAAAATCTTATTTATAGAGTTCTTTAAAACTCTGTTGAAGTTTAGCCAAAGATCGATGCAATCAATGGTGTCAAATACGAAAGTGTATCAGTCATATCAATGGTGGGTTGCACAGGAGGAACCCAACCTAGTTGACTATGCATTTAGCCTAGTCGACTAATGATACAAAGAGAAAGTTGGCAAATCTGTTTCACTACAGACTAGTCGACTAGGCCAAATATGTAGTCGACTAATAGGAGCAATTAGTTGACTAGGATATTTTCTAGTCACTAATGCGACTGTAGTGGCCTATTTTCAAATCTGATTCAGAATTCATTTCTGATCTGAGTTAGGTATTTTATGTTTTCTTTTCTTCGTAGCTTCTTTGGCTATATAAAGAGGGGTATTGTCCCCAATATTTGTAACCGTAATTGATTAGTTCAATAAGAACTCTCTTCCCTTGCCCTGAGGACGAAGGGAAATTGTCGAATCTCGTTAAATCTTGTGTTCTCTCTTTCTTTTCTTTTTTTACTTGTTCGTGTGATTGGTGACTATTTTCTGGTGTTACTGTTTTCTGTTGCTTGGATTCCCAACAAGTGGTATCGAAGCTTTCTGGGTTCGACGGGGAATTTTTCGTTTAAGTGGATGAAAATGACTTAGAGACTATCTACAATTTTGTTCCGAGGTAAAGATATGATTTTCCTATTTGAATTTGTTTCACTAACCATTTTTTGCATTGTGTTGAGGAATCTGTTGAGAAGATGGCCGGCGAAAGTCAATCCATGGTGAAATTCGTGAACCCACATCCAATGAAGATCGATGTGGTAAAGTTTGATGGCACGAACAATTTGGAATGTGGAGGTGTGAGGTGATGGATGCATTGATGGTATCAAACCTTGAAGACACTCAACGATTGAAAGAAAATCCAGAGGAGACTTCTGAAAAGGATTGAGACAAGATGAATACGATGACGTGTGGTCTTATAAGGTCTTGTTTGATACAAGACATCAAATATCATGTGCTATATGAAACATCTACAATGAAGATGTGAGAGATTCTCGAGAAGAAATATTTGACGAAGAGTATCAAGTCACGACTACTTCTAAAGAGGAGGCTTTATTGCTTTCAATTGCAGAAGGGGCTCTCTATTACTGAGCACATGAACAACTACACAAAATTTCTTACTGATTTGGTTAATGTAGATGTGGATATCAAAGAAGAGGATAAGATGTTTATTCTTTTGAATTCTCTTCTTAATGAAGAGTATGAGACTTTTGTCCTCACCTTAATTAATGGGAAACAATCACTTAACTATAATGATGTGTTGGGTGCTCTTGTATATTATGATGTAAGGAGGAAGAATAAGTAATCTTCTTCCAGTAGTACATCAGCAGAGGTATTAGTGGTAAGAGCCATGTGAAAGTACACCTAGAGGGGGTGAATAGGTATATCGCTAATCTAGTGACAAATAATGCGGAATTAAAACTAATTGCAAACAAACACAACGTGTAACCAAGAGTGAAGCTGAATTCCCCGTGAATGACTCTAGAATTTCTCCTCACTATTCCTCTAGACTAAGAGTTAATGTGCTTCAATAGCTCTCTTGGTTAAACACAAGTAAGAGCAAACAAATAATATCAAGCATGTATAGAAATGAGCAATAATGACAAATGTAAGAAATAAAGAGTTGAGAGATAGAGAGATCTAAATACAAACACAAGGATATATTTCGTAGTTCGAGCCACCGCTCTACGTTTTCGCCTTCACACAGAAGGAATTTTACTATCCACTAAGGATCTTCTACAAGGGGACCTCCACCGAGGAATTACAACTTATAAATCAGGAGCACACAACTCCAACTCTCATACCTCTACACAAAAGGGAAGGCACAAAGTCAAGCACAAAGCAAAGAAAGAAATACAACTTGGTGATCACAAAGATCATAAACGCAACTTGGTGATCTCAAAGATTATAAACAAAAACTTCTCATAATACAAGATCCTAGAGGATAAATTTGAATTGATAGCTTAAATATGTGAGTAAAACAAAGTTTCTGGAAAAAGAAACACAAAGAAAACTCTTGCGAAAACTTTTGATAAATAAAGAAATTGAAAAATAAAACTAAAATTCCCCAAACTCGATTATCTTTGATTTTTCAAAACTTTGAAACAAATATAAATATAGATTTTGTTGCTCAAAAACTTCTTTAAAACCTTGTTGCTAAAACTCTGTAGAAGATGGGAAAAATTACTCTTAAAATTTTGTCAAAAACTGACCCCCAAAACCAATTTATATAGGGATTCAAAAAATTAGCTGTTGGAGGCAAAACATAGGCCAAACTGGCCTGTCGGTGCCAACGGTCATATTTATGACCATTGGGGTTGTCGGTCGACCGAACGGTCAACCGCCCAAAGGTACAAAGAATAAAAATTTTCTATCGGTTGACCGGCTCCGAACAGAAGTTGGGTTGAGCAAGTCGGTCGATCGGTCGGTCGACCATCTTTTGGGCGACCGACCGCCTTTTGGGCTGTGCATGTGCGCACGTCAGTCGACCGAGCCAGCCTGCGATCGACCGGTCGGTTGACCATAAGCAGCCTAAAAACTGCTATTTGAGGGTTTAAAAACCAACTCCATAAACTCATAAAAGTTCCAATAAAACTTCGTAAATTTCACAAAAATAAGTTCATATAAAATTTTGAAGTACAAATATGTTTGATAAAAAATCAACACATATTACAAACAATTGAACAATTTTTATGATATAGAAATTAAAGCATAAACCAAAATGGAAATCCGATTTTTCTACAAACTTGTATAAATACAAAAATAAAATATTGAAACACATTTGAAGCATAGTGTGTATGGGTAGAATCCAGTACACATAGTAAATGATATATACTTATTTTTGACAATAAATACCAAAATAAGTTTTGATAAAAGCAAAACTTAAACACATGAACTAGATACATCAAAATAAGTTTTTCTAAATATATATAAACCATCAATGTATATGCATAAAATTCAATATACATATGAACCATGTAAACTTCTTTTGATGAAATCTATTCAGGAAACCGATATATGTATACTTGATAATCTGAAAACTCAAAACCGTATACATGTCAAACCGAAATACAAAAACTTTAAACCTTGTATGTGTGTGTGTGTATATTTGAGCAATTCACAACTATTATATTCTTACACAAGATCAAAACTAAAGAAACTTAGATACAAGTCTTCTTGTAGACCTTCTTTTCCAAGTCGACTCGATTCAAATACAATCCAAAGAGCGACGACTTCATCTCGAGTTCTTAATGTGAAGTTTAAGGCTTGAGCTCTTGAATCATCTCGTGACAGCTTCGAAACTTGAATTCGAGTCCATTGTAGAAGCTAAACACCGATCAGATTTTAATTGAATATCTGAAACTTAATAAATATAAGAACATTAGTACTATAACTACATGAGTTAATCATTAACAAAACTAGAGTGATGGGTCTTTGAGCCAACAATCTACCCTTTTTTGATGATGACAAAAACTTGTGAAGTTATATATGCGTGGATTAAAGATAAGCTTCATAAAAGCTCCCCATAAACTCATGCATAGAATAAAACATACAGATATTCAATGTAAGCACTTGACACTAATCATAACAATCATATAAATATGCAATGTTAGATATAAGTACCAAATGTATACGAAGGATATATATTCATAGCAAACTCTTGATATCAAATGAATATGCAATATAAGCTCTAGATGCCAAATGATAAAGAATATATATTCATTGTAATTGCTAGCTAGATAACAACTAAAACGTATATCAATGCAATCACTAGCTAGATACTAATATACCAAAACATGATATCAAAAACTAGACATCAAAACAAAATATATGCATAAAACTAAAACATGCATATATAAACTCTCAAATCATTCTCCCCTTTTTGTCAATTATCAACAAAGGGATAAAAATCAATTGAAAGTAAAACTATTAATTAAAACAAAATATCAATTTTAAAAATAAATATGTCAATTGAAAGTACCAATTGAAAGTGAAAGTAGAATAACATTTTGATACCAAAAAAATATGCGAATTGAAAAACAACATCGATATCATATAAAACTATTTTACAATATTTTTAAATTTTAAACCAATTTGCAATATAGATACCAATTGTAAACAATTGATAGAAATATGAAAAATATAAGCATTTTCTAAAACAAAATATTTTTTTTCAAAAGAGTGGGAGTAAGAAACTGATTGAAAATAAAATCAAGAATTTTTCTCCCCGTTTTGAAATACCAACAAAACTTATGCATTGGTTTTGTCAATCATATATATGAAAAACTAATCTTTCAATGTATAAGCTTGCAAAAGATACCAATTAATATTAAGAATTAAATTAAGCTTAGTATAAAATATCTATGTATAAATATTGTTAATCTAGCACAAGAAATCATATATATGTATGTATGATCAAAACAATTGAGATGTGATGCATATATATAAGAAAATATGAGTTTACAAAAATGAAATATCATAAGAATCATGTATAACTAATAACATTCACCCTATCATGCACATATACAATGTGGGCATATAAGGCATGGTCGCCCTACCAATCGCCTGTTTAAGGTAGAAGTTTTCAAAAATAATTTTGGAAGATGTATAAATTCAAACACTACCAATTGAAGAATAAAGAACTGGTTTAAAAGTAATTTTGAAAACTAGTACAAACTCCTTCAAGTAAGGAACAAAACATATATATATCCAATAAAACGTGCTAAATACACAAGAACTGATACTTAAAAATCTATAAAGCTCATATATGCTCATGAATAAAAAATCATGAGTAAAAAAAGATATAGAGTGCACAATAGTCATGTAATAAATATAATCATGGAGATAAGATAATGAAGCTCAATATTATCAAAACCATATGAAACTCTTTTCATAAACATGAAACCATAAATCATGAAAAATTCTATTATCATCAAAACTAAACAATCTTCAAGACATATGTATTTTTTGTCAAAACTAAAGCATACATATTTATCCCAAATATGAAGTGAGTCTACAATAGAGTACATAGCATATAACGCAAGTGACTCAAGGGTAGAACATATATATCATATAGTTTTGACAAAATTGACATGTACATGAAGCTGGACACATTTTTATGAAAACGAAACATGTCAAGGGTGATATAAAGCAAATAAAGGAGTACAAGTATGAATTTAAGAATCATCAAAACTAGGTTATACAAGCACATGTAATGAGTACACATGAACAATAAAGCATCTAAATATAAGAATTAAGTGTAGCTCACTAATTGTACAAGTATAAACACAAGTTTTAATAAAAATTACTTCTAAACATGATACACACAAAATATCAAAACATGAAAGATAAACTAATATGATTATAAGTGTAAATGCAAGTGATATTACAACAAGGATATGCATACATAGCTAAATAATAATTGAGAACACAAAAATATGAGTTCATATAAATATGGGTGTATCTCAAATACTATATATGTATATCACAAGTCTAATAATCATTCCATTTAATTTAATGAACATGAAAATCCATATATGCTAAAACATCAATATCAAAAGCATATAAACATAAACATAATATGAAGAATAGAGATAGTTACCTAACTGACAAACTAGTCTATGTCTCCAAAATATGGTGGTCCTCCCACCAAAACTCTTTATAATGCTGCATCAATTTAAATGTTCGTTAAACTCAAACGCATCCACCAGCCAGGCACCAATACTCTCACGTCTTGTGAGAGCCCATACCTACTTCAAAAAAAATAGAAATGATTTTTGGTATCCAAACTTTCTTGGGTCCACCGGGGCTAAGTCTCTCCTAACTCAAACATTTTTTACTTGCAAAATTGAAAACCTATCATAACAAAATTTTACAAGGTGGCCCCTATTGTTTTCCATTGATAAATTCAACAAAGGAAAAACTTACAAAAAGGGGGTCGAGGAGCGAAATTATAAGTATTTCTTTGCAGAAAGAAAATTACAGGTAGATCTCCTATGAGATTTCTGGGAAAATGTGCTGGTAGGATTCTGATCAGCGCGCGATCACTTTATCCCTTTGATGATACGACCGGTCAGATGATCGGACTACTTCCTAATAAGACTCCCTTCTCGCTTGGTTCGGGGAACCGAAGAACAAGAGATCAGTAGAGCCCTTTTGCTAAGAATTCTGCTCTTCTCGAGTCAATTTTCCTCCCTCTCTTTTTGTCTGTCCCTTTGTCTTTGTGGTAAGGGACTATTTATAGCCAACAGTGGGGTGTAACCGTCCCCTTGATTTCAGCAAGGCTGAATCAGCTATTAGCTTTGCGCGAGGCTATGAAGGAACTTCCTGCGATGCTAAGCAACATTGGTTTCTCATACGAGACTTATTTCGTGGGCTCGTGCGAGACTACGTATTGAGCTAACTTAGTGTCTCTGGACCTGCTTGGGCCTTCTCACGAGTTTTTTAAGGACGACCTTAGCTTACTAGCTGCTTCACTGAATCAGTAGAGTCCAAGTTACTGATTCGTCCCTTCGAGATGGGTGAAGAACTGGTCGTCGGCTTGTCTGCCACTTGTCTTTTATAGATGTCAACAAGTTAGATATTGTTCAGGCCAATCAGGAATCTTGTCTTTTTAGAGTGTCAACAAGACCCCCTTCAAAGTTTTCGTGAGTCTGCAATGGAATGGTTCAGATTTCAAATACTTTGAACTGCTTTGATTGATAGCACGTGAAATGCGAACGTCGCCATAGTGGTTGAGTTTAGCTTCACTTTCAATCCTGCTTTCAGATTGGAATAAGTCCGCCGAAGAATCGTGAAGATTCGCGTTTTGGGTAGCTTCGCGTTTTGGGTAGCTTCGCATCTGGGTAACTTCGTGTTTAGGTTTCCCGAAGTAGCTTCGTTTTAAATCGGGGTTGGAAGGACGTTTCTTTCCCGAAGCTAACTGCTTTTTGCAAGTTGCGAGAAGGGTTGCTCCCTTTTTTGAGGTTAGAATAACCTCTCTTGCATTAACAAGGGAGATTATTCCCTTTTCCAAAGTTCAATTAACTTCGTATGCATTCTCGAGGGAGACTATTCCCTTTCTCAAGGCCAAGCACTTGAATGCCTTAAATTCGCCCGCGCTTCCAATCTTGAAGCAGCAGCGGCGTGGTCAGGCCATGAGGCCTATAAATAGGACTCTTGTAGTCCTTTTCAGAGAAATATATTTTTCTCTTTCTGAAAAGTTTGTTTATGACCTCTCCTTATTGCCCAGAAAAGGAGGCTAAGGTCTCTGAAGTAGTGGGATTTCTCACTCAATCAAGAACTGGTGAGCCTCGGCCATCCAGTGATTTTCAAGGAGTTTATCTCCCTGAGCTTTACCAGCTATCTTAGGGACTAAATTACCTTGGTCATTGCATTTGGCTGACTTTCAGAAAAGGGTTTCGGCCCTATTTTCCAGTTTCTCGGCGAAGCTAGCATTCTCGCTCTTTTCATGCAGGGTCGCTGCCTTAATCTGTCTGCCTGTTAAATCTGCCATATAGGCAAGGCTTAGGACTTGGTCCTTTTAAGGTTGAGCCAGCTTGCCATATAGGTGGGGTCAAGACTGCGTCCCTTGGGCCAGTCTGGCCTAGCCATATAGGCGAGGCTAGGACTTGGTCCTTTTTTGAGGCTTCTTCGGCCTAACTGCCTTGGGTGAGACTAAGACTTGGCTTATGCTAAGCTAGTCTATCATTACTGTGCAAGCGAGGCTATCCTCTGCTCAGCTGAAATCCATCTTCAAGGCACAACTGGATCGGACATGAATTGCAAGATTTTAACTTAGCATTCCATCCCTTTTCTGATTTAATACTAACTTGCTTCCTGTTTGCGTTGCAGTGAACTATGCTCGCCAGTCTTTCGTCTTAATGAAAGAGACCAGAAACTTGCCTCTTGATTTTCAAGTTGAAAATTTGATCATAAGCAGGCAGAACACACTGGAGCAACTGATGCGTGTTCCAAGAAGAGGATGACAGTCGCTTATCTGAGATGATCCACTTCGGAAAGGGGCTGGTAGTTGCTTATCCGAGATGATCCACTTCGGGAAGGCGGACATCATCAGTAAGGTCATGGATCCTTCCTTTACCATTTAAGGAAGATCTAATTTTCTGGTGGTAACCAGTCCTTTGCCAATTTTCATTAAAGAAGATCCAGCTCCCAATCTCTTGCCAATTTTCATTAAAGAAGATCCAGCTTCTTTGATGGCAAAATCTGCCATTAAGCGAAGGATTACGGCCTTGTGCAGGAGGAAGGCCTTTCGTGTCCAGTTGGTTTGGCTTATCACCCCGGAAGTAGATAGGACAACTTGTATGCCTTTGGAGAAAAGATTCTGTTGTATGAAAGACAATCTTGATGTAGTGTTAATATATCTTCCCATTTGAATGAATAAGAATATTTATTCTCTGCTTATCTACTTTGTGTTGGAACTTATTTTGATGAAGACTTGAAGACTTATGTGATGCATGTCATTCGGAGCTCTAACACATGAAGAATCAAGAGTTCTACATGATCAAGATGCCCCAAGGAGAGTTGATATGATGTATTTTGTAAAGATGAAGTAGCTTGTAAAAAGCCTTGACACAAACACACATTTCATTGTCCTGTTAGTCGACTTGCAGTCTATTATAGTCGACTAATCCCATGTGTAGTCGACTAAGTCCTGTGTCAAACAGACCCAACTCTCTGTTTCTGCATTAGTCGACTTGACAGTCAATGTAGTCGACTGATAGCTTTTATAAGTCGACTAATCCCTTGCCCCTAGTCGACTAATCCCTGGTCCAGTCGACTTATTATTAGTTGCAGTCGACTTGAATCAGTTATCCAGAAAACTGTCACTCAACGTATCTGACCCTAGTCGACTTATAGCCAAACCTGTCGACTAATAGAAGGAAAATTGCCTAGTCTAGTCGACTAACTCCATAGGAAAGTCGACAATAGGCAGTTTCTGACTGTTGGACAGTTTTCGTTATCTGGTCTTTTGTGCAACGAATTCCAACGTTCTATCATTTGAATTGCTCCTATAACTACCCTAACTTACCCTAGTCTTCAGCTATATAAAGGGTAGTTAGTCCAAAGGCCAAAGACTAAGAAAAATCTTCAGTTTTCCAAAGCCAAAATTCTGCAAAACCTGAAAACTGATTTCCAACTTCTGTTCTTCACCAAAAGTCATTTCCATTGTGAAGTTCTCTGAAGTTTCTCCTATACTAGACCTTGTCCACGTTCATACATAGTACCAAGGCTTATAGAAAAGTTGTAATACTCAAAGCAAGCATTGTACACGGGTGGCTTCTTGGTGTAGAGGCAGTTGTACAAGGTGAAGGTTATTCTCTTGGTGGAAGAGAAGGTGTTCTCTTGGATGTAGAGAAGGTGTACACATTTGGCAAAGGGGATTTGTCAAGTGGTGTGCATGGTTGTGATTTTGGGCGTACAAAATCAAGGATAAGGAAAATCTCAAGCGGGTGGCTTGGGGACTGGATGTAGGTCACGAGGACCGAACCAGGATAAATCTCTCGTGTTTGCATTGTCTAAACTTTTCTGAGATTTGATTTCCTTTATTGCAAGTTATTTATTTGCTTAACGTTAATCCTTCTTGTTTTAGTTTTGTGTTGACTTGGGTATTTTTAGATCTATAATTGCCATTAGAGATAAATTCCGCATTCGACATTATCTCGGGGACCAACAATGGTATCAGAGCGGGTACAAGTCAACAACAAAGATGGCAACGGAGTTCTCATCATCCCAATTCAAAGAAGGACATTCTACACAACGTCCACCACTATTTGACGGATCCAACTACAACTATTGGAAGTGTAGAATGAAGATCTACTTGCAATCGCTGAACTACGAACTTTGGAACATCGTAGAAGCATCGTACACCAAGCCAACAACCAACTACAACGCTTAGAGTGAAGATCAAAAGAAGAACGCGAACCTTGACGCCAAAGCAATGAATGCCTTGTTCTGTGCCTTAACCAAAGAAGAGTTCAACAGAGTGTCAACAGCCACTTCTGCACATCAAATATGGAATACTCTTCAGGTAACACACGAAGGCACAAGTAAAGTTAAGGAATCTAAGATATCTGTTCTTGTCCACAGGTTTGAATTATTCAAAATGGAGGAGAATGAAACCATATCTGAAATGGTTACAAGATTAACCGACATCACCAATTCCTTAGCATCTCTTGGAAAGGACTACACCCAAGTTGAAAGAGTCCGTAAGATCCTTCGTGCACTCACACCAGAATGGGAGAAGAAGACAACCGCCATTGAAGAGGCGAACGATCTCTCAACTATGACATTAAAAAACCTAATCGGTAATCTAATGGCATATGAAGTGCAGTTAGAAGAAAGAAAGAAGGATGAACGACAACACCGTTCAAAGAAGAAAGAACTCGCCTTCCATGCATCCTCCGACACGGACGATTCCAATGACGATGAAGAAGAGATGGCAATGCTTTCAAAGGAATTCAGGCGGTTCCTAAAGCAAGGTAAATTCAAATGTTTTAATTGCAATAAACCAGGTCATATGAAGATGGATTGTCCCTTGCTCAAAAAGAAGGATAAGTACAAAAGCAAAAAGTTTAGAAAGAAGAAAAACTATGAAGCATCATCAGAATACAGTGATTCCTCATCTTCTGATGAAGAAGAATCCACTGAACATGTTAACTTATGTTACATGGCCATAGAAGATGAAGAGGTATCATTTTCTGAACTTTCTGATGCATTCCATGAATTATTTGTTGATTTGAAAAATGAAAAACTGAAAAACAAAGTTTTGCTAAAAGAAAATGAAAAACTTTTACAGGAAAATTCATGTTATGTTTTTCAAGTATCTTCTATAAATTCTCAACAAGATGAATCTGAAAAAGTCATATCATCTTTGAAAAATGAAAATGAGAAGTTTATAAAAGAGAATATTTTTCTGAAAAAGGAAACTAAGTCTTTGAATGATAGGATTTCTATATTGGATAAAGACATGTTAGTTTTCAAAAAGAAATATGAAGATCTTTTCAAAATGTGACTAAGTTCAATAAAGGAAAAGAAAAATAAATGATTTATTATCTTTTCAGAAATTGTCACATGATAATCATTATGGTATTGGATATAATGAAAAGTCTTCATTTGTTAGTAATCCATATAGTTCTTTTGTAAAAAGAAAGTCTAAGAAAAGTAAGTTTATATGGATTCCTAAAATTTAAGTTTTCATGATAAAAATACATATATTGCTTCAACATTCATGATATATGTGATTCTTACAACTATGTGTATATTAACAGATGAAAACCAAATTCTAAATGGATTTGGAGTCCTAAAGGTTAATATGATCTTTTATGTTTGGTGCCATCTAACGTCTATCTTGCAGGTACCATATAAAAATTGACATATATATATATATTTACTAATATATTTGTTGCAGGGGGAGAAAAAAGTATTTCTCTATCTGTTATAACCTATTTTCTGCAGGGGGAGGAAAATATAACATATTTTCTGCAGGGGGAGCACTTGAGCACATAAAGCGTCATCATCAAAAAGGGGAGAGAGATGTTGGAACTTATTTTGATGAAGACTTGAAGACTTATGTGATGCATGTCATTCGGAGCTCTAACACATGAAGAATCAAGAGTTCTACATGATCAAGATGCCCCAAGGAGAGTTGATATGATGTATTTTGTAAAGATGAAGTAGCTTGTAAAAAGCCTTGACACAAACACACATTTCATTGTCCCGTTAGTCGACTTGCAGTCTATTATAGTCGACTAATCCCATGTGTAGTCGACTAACCAGAACACCAAGTCGACTAAGTCCTGTGTCAAAACAGACCCAACTCTCTGTTTCTGCATTAGTCGACTTGACAGTCAATGTAGTCGACTAATAGCTTTTATAAGTCGACTAATCCCTTGCCCCTAGTCGACTAATCCCTGATCCAGTCGACTTATTGTTAGTTGCAGTCGACTTGAATCAGTTATCCAGAAAACTGTCACTCAACGTATCTGACCCTAGTCGACTTATAGCCAAAACTAGTCGACTAATAGAAGGAAAATTGCCTAGTCTAGTCGACTAACTCCATAGGAAAGTCGACTATAGGCAGTTTCTGACTGTTAGATAGTTTTCGTTATCTGGTCTTTTGTGCAACGAATTCCAATGTTTCTATCATTTGAATTGCTCCTATAACTACCCTAACTTACCCTAGTCTTCAGCTATATAAAGGGTAGTTAGTCCAAAGGCCAAAGACTAAGAAAAATCTTCAGTTTTCCAAAGCCAAAATTCTGCAAAACCTGAAAACTGATTTCCAACTTCTGTTCTTCACCAAAAGTCATTTCCATTGTGAAGTTCTCTGAAGTTTCTCCTATACTAGACCTTGTCCACGTTCATACACAGTACCAAGGCTTATAGGAAAGTTGTAATACTCAAAGCAAGCATTGTACACGGGTGGCTTCTTGGTGCAGAGGCAGTTGTACAAGGTGAAGGTTATTCTCTTGGTGGAAGAGAAGGTGTTCTCTTGGATGTAGAGAAGGTGTACACATTTGGTAAAGGGGATTTGTCAAGTGGTGTGCATGGTTGTGATTTTGGGTGTACAAAATCAAGGATAAAGGAAAATCTCAAGCGGGTGGCTTGGGACTGGATGTAGGTCACGAGGACCGAACCAGGATAAATCTCTCGTGTTTGCATTGTCTAAACTTTTCTGAGATTTGATTTCCTTTATTGCAAGTTATTTATTTGCTTAACGTTAATCCTTCTTGTTTTAGTTTTGTGTTGACTTGGGTATTTTTAGATCTATAATTGCCATCAGAGATAAATTCCGCATTCGACATTATCTCGGGGACCAACACTTTGTTTCCCTCCTTTTTGATTCGAGAACACCTGAAGTGGACTAGCTTAGGTAAGTCTTTTCCTTAGGAGGAAATAAAAGTTCTTAGCGGAGCTAAACTTCCAGCGAAGCTGAAGACAGATTTCCAACTAAGTCAGCAATAAGTTTCTGGTGAAGCTAGCACTGAATTTCCGCGAAGCTAGAGATGAGCTCTTAGCGGAGCTAAGGCTCGTCTTTCAGCGAAGTTACTCAAGTATCGCGCGAGGTCAACGCTGAACTCACCGCGGAGTTAGCCCTTGGCAGGGCTGAAGCAGGGCTTCTCAGGAAAGCGCTTAGGTGCCGTTTCAAATTAATTTGAAATGATCGCCTGCGCTCCTTTTGAGGAGTCGAAGTTAAGACATTTTTTGTATATAAAAGCCCGATTGGGTTGAAAGAGAGAGAATTACTTCTCTTTGAATTTTTAGAGAAACAAGTCTCTTTCTCCTCTTTCTCCTTCGTTGAGATTTTCAGAACTTTTCAGTTCTTCCATGGCTCCCAAAAGACGAGCAGGCAAAGAGGCTGCAACCTCTACGACGGAGGGGCCTTCTCCTCCACCAGTCATCGAACGCCCCATTGTGGGTAGGGATTTTCTCCTTTTATTCAGAGATTTTCATCTCTTTTTGAAGCCAATTTCTGGCTATTTCATGATGAACCCGAGTAATTTGCCATGATCCAGTGATCTCAGGGAGTTGCTCTCCCTTAATTCAAATTCACCGAATTTTTAAGAGATTTAATTCCCCTTCAATTTCGTAAATTGAACTTTAGAAACCGAAGGGTTCCTTCTCCAAACTTCTATGCGAAGTTAGCCCTTAGGGCTGTTCACGTTCTGTCACGTGGCAGGATGTGAAGCTAGCTCTCGGAGCATAGCTGGGAAAAGGACCTTAAAATCCTTTGAATAATTTTAGGCACAAGTTCCTTCCAGTGAAGTTAGCCCTTAGGGGGCTTCTTTGCATTCTGTTCAGTGACAGAACGTGAAGCTAAGCTTCTAAAGCAAAGTTAACACTTAGATATTTTTTGCATTCTGCCTTCGTGCAGAATGCGAAGCTACGCTGTAATTGCGAAGCTGAGCTTCAGGACGAAGCTCATGCTAGGCTAGCTTCACTTGGAGAGCGAAGCTATGCCTTAGAAATTTTTTTTTTTTGCTTTAGCTTTTTTTTCGTCAGCAAATGAACTAATATGATTTCTTCTTACTTTTGCAGTGCACTATACTCCGGGTTCTTTGAATAGCCTCTTTGGAATAGCCAGGAGACTGGATGGCAATGTTAGCCTGCAATTTCAGGGGCAAGCCTCATTATTCAGTGAGAGAAGTTCTTCCGGTCGGGATGCCCTTATCTACGCCAAAGATCAGCGTACTATAAGGAGCATCTTAACTACTGCTCCCCTCGAGGATTGTGACCGAAAAATCTATCGGGAGCCCGGCTTTATGTTTGGGATGCAGTGCCAGATACTAATCATCAGTTGCTGGCCGGAGAAGGGCAGTGGATTTTCAATCTGGATGGCGAGAAGTATTATCTCCCATCTAGCACGCGTCATTTTCCATTGTCTTTCTTCCAATGCGTGACGAGGGATCGGAAGATGAAGTGGCAAGTGACTCAGACTACCGACTCCGTTCACGTGGGAAAATTGATAGCTCCTTCTCCCGGTTATAAAAGGGCAGGTCCTCCTCACTGTGTTGGGTCTCCACCCTGGGAACGTTCTCCCAGACATCCCAGTGGGGGAAAATCTCACCGTGGCTCAGACTTTTGGAAACCAATTTTTCAAGGCTCATGGTAATTATCCAGCCACTGATTTCAGGACCCCTGGGTAGATTCATCCCCCCAAGGCTTGGTGGAGGGACTTGACATTATATGTCATGGCCCATTTTGAAGAGGATCTGGAAAGATTGGGACTTTACGAGGCTGTCAGGGTAACCTGTTACGACATCCAGATGAGCGTAGCGAACTTCTACGCCATCTTTGAGTTATACTGTCCGGCTATAGGGACTTTCTTCACCTCTATAGGCAAATTGGTCATGACTTTGCACGAGATGTGGGAAGTCTCTGCCCTGCCTTTAGGTTATCTCCCATATGAAGAATATGTCCCGTGCGAGGCGGAATTGGCACTTCTAGAGAAATAGGAGCCCGCCTTGTTCGAGACTTACCGGGAGTTGATGTGCCACCTTTACATTTGCTCGAGTATGCATGGGAGCCATAAGGGAGCTTCATGCAGTTCAAAGAGCTGGGGGAATTATTTTTTCACCGACCTGAAAGATACTCCTGAAGCAGCTCACTGCGGGGTTGCAGAGGAGGACAGTTTCCGAAGGATGCAAGAACACTCCCAAGGGGATATGATTTGGAAGAAGACGATGGACCCTATGAGAAAGGTGATATTCTCTGGAGTTTCCATCATCAGGCTCGTCGATCAATGTCCCGGAGGGCACTTTTGGTCGGGTTTTTATCAGTTTGGCTGAAGAGATGCGTGGTGCCATCTTCTTCTGGCGACGTTATTCTTTTGACTGTCTTATTACCGGCTGTTCATCTAGTCCACGGTCGTTCCCTTAGACTTCTCCCAGTAATGGTGTGCTGTATTCAGCGGGGCCTTCGTGCATTGACGGAGGCTTTCTGTAGGCCACCAATGACGAAGAGGGGAAAAGGCACTACCCTTCTTTGCGACGGATCAAACCCCAGAATCGGTTTGCCATACACCTATTTGATGGCATGGTTTGCTTTTCACTACCCCTCCATTATCCAAGCCGGTGAGGAGCCTCTAGAAGGTGTCTGAATGGCGCTTCTTTGTCAGTTTGAGGGATGTTCGTGGTCACGAACTTATGTGGCCGCGGTTCGCAAACTGCTGTGCCGACATGATGTCTACAGTCTTTTTCGGCGCTTTCCCTACATTCGCGATGCAGGTTATGGCGAAGAATTCATAGATGTAGGTGATGGGCAGACGTCGCTGAGCCGGGGGGTCTTCGAATGGCTGGTTAGCATCCGGGTATCCCATCTGGTGTACATAAGCGGGGATACCTACTACTTGGAACCCTATGTCCCAAGTTAGTTTGCTCGTCAGTTCGGGTATGACCAACTATATGTAGGTAACCCGAACACCAGCCTGGCCTTCATGGGGAGCCTCATCGATGGTGCTCGTGCTTGGTGGTTCTACATCGCTGGCTGTATTGAGACGCGGCTGTGCATGCCGCTGAGGACTCCGAACCTTCAGACCACTTTGTGGTTCTGTCAGTGGTACTGAACTTTGAACTCCACACCAACCGGGTTTCTATTAACTCATTTGGTGTGAAATTGGTCTCTCAGCGGCTGAAGCGGAAAGTCATTGAGAGGGGGGAGGGCAGGAGGGTCCGCGTACCAGGCCTCGGGGAGTTCATCGCCACTACTGATAGTGAGGCTTCGGACGCAGAGAGTCCCCGCTTTTAGGGAGACGCAAGTGCTGAGGTTCTACCAGATGCTCCCGGTGGGGTAGGCGCAGCCCCATGGAGGATGTGAAAGAAGAAGAGGTGGAGGAAGAAGATCCTGACGTCCACTTCAAATGAAAGCGGCAAAGCGGATCTCGCAGGAAGAGGGTAGTGAAGAAGCCTTGTCGCTACACTCCCACCGTTATCGCAGAGGGTGAATCAACCACGATGCTTCCTCATCTTGCTCCGTTAGTTATCAAGCTATCGACTCTGAGGCAGACTGTTGATAAGGCTGCTCCTGACCTGAGTAAGATCAGTTCTGTTCTTGCGACATATACTTTATATATTACAAACAGCTCATTCGTTTATCCTATGATTTAGGAACCGAGAAAACGAGAGAACCGAGAGCCGATGATATAGGAGAACATCGGGATTATTATGATCGTCTATTCACTTATAAAGAGGGTGACGAGGCTAGCTACTTCGTCATCTCAGAAGACGAGGTGACGCGGAGGTGACGTCGGCTGGCTTCGGGTGGTGGGACCTCCAAAGGAAGTCCCCTGGCCTCCAACTCTATAGGATGGACCACAGAGGGTTCGGCGAGTGAAGGTGGGTTGGCCGTCCCTCTTGACTCTGCCAAAAACTTTCCTATGGAGCTTGAGGGATTGATGCCACCGTCGAGGAAGTTCAAAGAGAGACTGCGGCTAAGGCAGTTGAGGCGATATCACTTCTCGGTAATACTTTGATCTTTTGTGAGTAATTCTCTCCTGATATTCATTATGTTTCGCTTAAACAAAGTCTTGCCACAGGTGTTCCGCCTTTGGGTGCATCGACTTCAAGGGAGCCAGCCAATCTTCCTGAGGGAATCAGAGGTGAAGCAAGTACTTCGACCGCAGCAGATGCTGCCGAGTTGGATGCTTTGTATCACGACCTTCCCTCTTATCAGCCCGAACTGGTCAGTGGAAAAGAGGCTGAGGGGATAGTGGTACGGAACCAATCACACTTCAAACTACATCGGTAAGGGAGATGCCAGTGGTTTCGCCAACGCTGCCCATCTTGACCACTGCGGAGCTGAAGGTAATTACCAGTCCTACTTCTCCAATACTGGTTATTGAGCCAGCTCTCCCAAAAATATTCACCAGCCCTACTTCGATTGTGGCTAGTGTACTGGTTTCAATGAGGACTTCTCTGAGATCACCGACGACCCTTCATATTTCTCCAGCCAGCGCTCCTGCCATCCCCTCTATAGTTATATCAATGAAATCGGTGGAAACTTTACCTTCAGGGGCCACTCGTTCACCGGGAGTAGTTGAAGCCGAGAATGAATTTATGGTTGCGCTAGTCGACAACTTTTATAAGGGCTTGAAGCGATCTGTTGCTTTGGTCTTGAAGGGCTTGACTACCTCGTTCTCTGCTTTGAAGGTGGTCTTCTCTCGAAGTATTGACAGCATTCGAGACTTTGGAGGGGATGACCAAGCTGGCGCATTAGAGCTTCTGGTGGAGAGGCTTGAGAGAGATGTAGACGAATGGCGCCGTCTCAGCCATTCAGATTTGGACTCCTCAGTTAATGAATAGCTTGAACACCTTACTGCTCAAATGCGTGAGGCTCATCTTGCCGCTGAGGAAGTAGCTAAGGCAATTTCTTCAGATTTGAAATCCTTGGAGACAAAGAGAGTAGAAATTGGAGATGCCATAGATGCTTCCAATAGTGCTCTTCTCGACGCCGAGGATAAGATTGAAAAGGCCAAGGAAATGATCAAGAAGGCCAATCTTCTTTTGTTCAAGGCTGAACCGGTGCGTCTTGAGTAGATTGCTCGGCTAGAGCAGCTTAAGGCTCAGAATGACGAAGTCTTGCAACAGGAGCTAGCACAGAGGGTATCTTTGGCTGAAATTGAGGCACGCCTGTCCCAGACAGTGAGCTTTAATGAGGCCGAGTTGAGGTCGCAGGCATTCATTAGAGCTACTGAGGAGAGGAAGAATAGGCTGGCCATCCTTGAAGAATGGATCAAATACTACGAAGCACCCTCGTAGCTTGTAATCCATATATCCCTCTTTTGGAATCAATGAAAAGTAATTTTATTTGACTCCTTCTGTTGCATTTCCAACTTATTTTATCTTCTGAATTTGTAATTCTTACTTTCATGTTGTATATAATGGTATAACTAATCTAATCAGAGGTGATAAACTGATAGGATTAGTTACAAATTTAAGAAATGACTCGACTCAAATCATATTGAGATGAGGATGGAAGAAATGAGCTTGACGATCTTTACTGTTCAGAGGTAAATATTAACGTAACAGATTAAAGATCATAAGATGACCTGGATATGATGATTAGGAATCACCAGATACGAAGCCTTATCGTTCAGAGGTGATGAACTGGACATAACGACAAAGAAAGATGAGATTGGATATTCATCAGTTCAGAGGTGACAAACTGGACATAACCGATTAGAAATTACCAACCTAGAGTGTTTACTATTCAGAGGTGATGAACTGGACATAACAGTAAGCAAAAAGGGATACTTGGCTATCTGTC
This sequence comes from Agave tequilana, assembly GCA_038442645.1. Taxonomy (NCBI): domain Eukaryota; kingdom Viridiplantae; phylum Streptophyta; class Magnoliopsida; order Asparagales; family Asparagaceae; genus Agave; species Agave tequilana. The sequence goes on along the minus strand of JAVJIF010015471.1, from coordinate 38,152 downwards.
GGTTCAAAGGTGATAAACTGGACATAACCGATTGAGAAGCCACCAAGCTCGAAATTTTGTCATTCAGAGGTGATAATCTGGACATGATGACAAAGAAAGATGAGATTGGATATTCATCGGTTTAGAGGTGATAAACTAGTCATAATCGATTAGAAATTACCAAACTTGGAGTGTTTACTGTTCAGAGGTGACGAACTGGACATAACAGTAAGCAAAAAGGAGACTTGGCTATCTGTCGGTTCAGAGGTGATAAATTGGACATAACTGATTGAGAAGCCACCAAGCTCAAAATTTTGTCATTCAGAGGTGATAATCTGGACATGATGACAAAATGAAGGTGAATTCGATTTTAGGGACCCGTCTATTCAGAGGTGATATATTGGACGTGATAGCCTAAGACACACTAAACTCCTAATCCGCTGCCAGAGGTATTCACATTAACTTAGTAGTTAGCCCACTAGGGACTGCAAGGGTGAATTGGATCTGGGCACCCGTTGGTTCAGAGATAATATGGACATAACCAACTAAGAGACATCAGGTTCACAATTCGCTATTCAGAGGTAGTTGTATTAACATGACAGCAAGAACTCCTGACCTTGGTAGAGGGAAGGAGAACAAAGTTATGGACTTATCTATTCAGAGGTGGCGAACTGGACATGACAGTTGAAGTACCATAAGAAGGGAGATCTAGGTATCCGTCAGTTCAGAGGTGATAAACTGGATATAACCGATTAGAAATTGCTAGACCCAAAGCCCTGCCGTTCAGAGGTGGCGAACTGGACATAATGGCTAAGGAATAGTCCCTATTGGACTGAAAGATGAGACTTGGTTATCTATCAGTTCAGAAGTAATATGGACATAACCGATTGAGAATTGCTACCAAGCTCAGGATTTCTACCGTTCAGAGGTCACAAGCTGGACATAACGGTAAAAGAAATAATCTCATGGGGAAAATAGGATTTGATTATGAATTATGTGGGAAATTGATATCTCTTTTGGATATTTTTGGAAGAAATTGTCAGAGGTGTATTGTTAACATGACAACCAAGAAAGTCTATTGGGGACTGAGTGGAAAATAATAGACTTTGAAGAGAGTCTACTAGAGATTTGCTGGGGAGCTGAGAAATATGAATCTCATAAAAGATTATATGTCAGAGAACTCTATGGGAATTTGTAAACAACTTGTCAGAGGTGTATCGTTAATATGACAAGGATTCATTTACTGTCAGAGGTGTTTGAACATAACAGTAGTTTGAGTAGACCTGTCATTCTTTTGAAGAGAATGACAAGCAAAGTTTATTCACCGGAGAAGTTGACTAAATTCGCAGGGATGTCAGTTTTATCCACCGGGGAGTAGGCTAGAGTCTTACTATCAGAAGTTTAATGTTAACGTGATAGGTTAGACTCATCATTTCGTAAGGGATATGAATACCTTTCTATGTGGTCTTACCATTCTATGGACGGGAATTGGTAAGTGATTTGGAGAGGGAATCAAATGAGAACATGTCCCTTAAGATTTTTAGCAAATCCTCAGCTATCAACGGATTTGATATACCTTTACCAACTACCGTTTGAGTCGGGCTAGCCATGCTATTCCCCTCAGCATGATGATTTGTCAAGGACTTATGTTGGGCTTAAAGGCCAACATTTTCCTCTATCCTTAGCCGCTAGCAGCATTGGATTATTTTGTTACTTTAAGTAACACGATGCTTTCCCTGGGTTCTCACTCTGTAAATGAGTTGGGGATTAAAGGAGTAGACACGACTTCCGCGAGATCTTGGTCTAAAAGTCTTAATCAGAGGTGTAATGTTAACTTGATCACGAGAAGGACCCTTATCAAGGATAATACTGCTTTAGGAACTTGCCGTTGATTGGCATCATGAGTAAGTCTCCGTCTGAAGTCATAAGGCGATATGCTCCATTTGAATAGACTATTTCTATCACAAATGGTCCTTCCCATTTGGGCTGAAATTTGCCTTTAGTGTTGTGCATCATGATCATTGGTCGTCTGACGGCTAAAACTAAATCTCCTTTCTAGAAAACCCTTTGCTTAACCTTCTAATTGAAGGCCTTTGAGATTCGCGCTTGATACAACTTAATATGTTGTTGAGCTTGTAACTGCTTCTCATCTAGGGCTTTGAGCTCTTGGAGACGCAATTGATCATTGTCCTCCCTTGTCATTCTAGTCATTAAAGCGACTCGTAATGACGGCATTTGAATTTCTAACGGTATGACTGCTTCGCACCCGTATATCAGGAAAAAAGGTGTGACCTGTCGGGGTCTAAACTGTGGTTTGGTAGGCCCAAAGATATTCACTAAGCTTCTCATTCCAGTCTCGCTTATTTGATGAAACAAATTTTTTGAGTAGCTTAATGATTATCTTATTGAATGCTTTCGCCAAATCTTTAGCGGCAGGGTTATAAGCAGTTGATGCCACATTCTGAGTTCGGTATCTATCACAGAACCGATAGAATACCTGGCTTGCAAATTGGGGACCGTTATCATGGATGATCCTCTTAGGGACACCAAATCGATGGATGATATGGTGTTTGATAAAATTAACCACATTAGAAGTTTTAACTTCCACAAGTGGTATGGCCTCTGCCCACTTTGAAAAGTAATCAGTTATTGCTAAGATAAACTGGTGACCTTTTGTTGAAGAGGGGCTGATCGGCCCTATGACATCGATTCCCCACGCTTCAAATGGCCACGAAGCAACAATTGGATGGAGCAACTCTGGAGGCTGATGTATGAAGTCTGCATGAATTTGGCATGCTTTACACCTTCATGCATATTGGATGGCATCGACTATCATGGTTGGCCAATAATATCCAAGCCTATGTAATCGGTCCTTAAGTTTTGAACCTGGATGATGAGCTCCGCATATGCCGTCGTGCGTTTCTTTAAGCACTTCTTGTGCCTCTGAATTAGAAAGGCAACAGAGGAGGATATCGTCATATGAACGACTGTAGAGTGTCTTTACTATTGGATCATAGTAAAAACGGAGAGACCTTCGTCTGATAGATGCCGCTTCTTTAGGGTCATCCGGCAGTGAACCATGCAAAGCATAGTCGATGAGGGAAAATCGCCAATCTCTCGGTTCAAGATTCATCGAGATGTTATAGACCTCTTTGGTTCTCAACATATGTTTAGAACAAATAAGGTGTCGAGTAGCCACTGTAAGGTGATACTTGGTGTCGACTGATAAGGCTAACATTGTTGCTAGTGCAGCCAGAGCATCGGCTTTAGTATTCTGAGATCGGGACACATGACTGAAATAAAATCCATTAAATAGATGATCCATTTCGATGACTGCGTGATGATAAGGTATCAAATCTTTGTTACGAACCTCATACTCGCCTTTAACCTGATTGACAATCAGTTTTGAATCACCATAAGCTTCAAGGTAGCGAACCCCCATTTCATGGGCGAGCTGAAAGCCATGAGTAGAGTGTTCTACTCTGCCATATTGTTGGAGCATGATTCTGTCAGAGAAAATGCCCTAGGAAGGACATGGTTTTACGGTGAGATAAACACAACCCCCGCACCAGCAATAATCTTGCCTTTAGGGCCTATTCGTGATGCTCCATCGAAGAACATCTGCCATACTTCATCCTCTGAAGTTATATTAGATTCGAAAACTTCATCTGGAATGTCTTCATGAAGTTTTAAGCTTTCCGGAACTGGATGAGCAGCCAAGAACTCTGCAAGTGCCTGACCTTTTACTACCTTCTGAGGGACAAAGAGCATGTCGTACTGAGACAAAAAGAGGGCCCATTTAGCTAATCTAGAATTCAGTGATCCTGGTTTCGTCATAAGAAGGCCGACCAAATAATGTCGTGTCTTCTGAATAGCAAAGACAAGAGCTAAGCATTCCTTCTCAATAGGGTTATAGCGAGATTCCGCCCCTATCAGAGTCCTACTCAGAAAATAAATAACCTATTCGTGACTATTATCGTCTTTTTGAGCAAGTAGAGCACCAAGAGAATAGTCATAGCTTTCACATAAAACAGGAATGATTTCCCTGATGTGGGAGCTACTAAGACTGGAGATTTTGTGAGATATCTTTTGATATCTTCGTAAGCTTCTTGACAGGCTTGATCCCGTACAAAAGAGACACCTTTTTCATGAGTCGGGTGAATGGTTAACAGCGGCCTGAGAGATTTGCGATGAATCTTCTAATATAAGCTAGTTTTGCAGGCCCCTAAGTTCTTTGAGATTCTTAGGTGGATGCATGCTCTAAATGGCTTTAACTTTGTCTGGGTCAAGATGAATTCCCTTTGATGTGACAAAGAATCCAAGGAACTTGCCACTCGAAACCTCCAAGAAGGATTTTATCGGATTCATCTTTAGTCGATGAGCCCGCATTATGTCGAACACCGTTCTCAAGTCATGAAGATGATCATTCTTATCGCGGCTTTTGACAGCAATGTCGTTGATATAACATTCTACCGTCTTTCGGAGATGGTCACAGAAAATTACACTCATCACGCGCTGATAAGTTGCTCCCAAATTTTTAATCCGAAAGGCATCACGGTGTAGCAATACACCCCAACGGTGTCCGAAATGAAGTATGCTTCTCGTCCTCTGGATACATCTTAATTCGATTATACCCTGAGAAGCCGTCCATGAAAGGCATTCTTTCAAATCCGCAGGTATTGTCAATCATGACATCAGTGATGGGCAATGATAATTCGTCTTTAGGACAGGCTGTATTGAGATCGCAGTAATCAATACAGATTCATATTTTCCCATTCTTCTTGAGAACGAGGACGTTGTTAGCGACCCAATCTGGATGCTGTTCCTCCCGTATGAAGCCACATGTATTGAGTTTATGGACTTTGGCTTCAATAGCCTCCATAATGTTCGGGCGAAATCGGCGTTGTTGTTGCTTAACTGGCTTGGCGTCAGGCCTGATGTTCAGACGATGCATGGCTACTTGTGGATCAAGTCTGGGCATATCCTCGTAGTTTCATGCAAAGACATTAATATACTCTCTTACGAGTACTATCAATTCTTCTATTTCCGTAAGTGATAAGCTTTCACTGATATAGATAGGTTTAGGGTGATCTTGACTACCCAAGTTAACCTGGATCACTTTGTCTTAAGTAGGTAGTTCGCGTTGTTTGAATCGCTTTTCCCACTGAAAATCCAATTGCTGAGCCCATGGTCCTCATCAGTAGCCTCCGCTGGCTCCAATTGGCTGCTTGAAGTTATATTAACGGTGAGATTCTCGAACATCGTTCCCACACTGACATCTGAGTCCCATTCGAAGGAAGAGGCAGAGCGTGATGGGATTGGTTTGTTATCTTTAGATTGAACCGTTGTAGGCGGTGGAGGTGTAACGTACCCCAACCCCTGCGTGTGTTATCATAGTAATTTGTCGGTTTCCCTTTTGGCACAAAATTACGCAGAAAACCACATCTTCTATTTCCGAAATTCATGCCATTCTCATGCTGCAGATTATATCCCATTTTCTTCATCATACGCTGTGCTAATCGTGCATAATGGAAAAATTACGGGGTCTCTGAGCTTGAACTTGAATCTGTGGCTGTAGACCTTTGGAGTTGAGCTCTACTGAATATTATTGGTGATTGACCCCTTTTTTGACGGAGGAACCACTAGAACGGATCCTTCTATGCATTCCACAAATGTTTTTGATGTACTTGGTTTATGCAAGGGCATGTGTAGAGAGTTATCTGTAACAGATTCAAGCAATTCGACACTCACAGGATAATCAAAGAAAATATTGTCATTAATTACCCATTCGTCCTCCTCTTCAGAAAGAGTATTACATTAAGGATTCAAATATGCTATAATTGGTTCGCTGACCAAAGTAGCTGGCGTGTCACCTTCAGATTCTGAATCTGCTTCATTGCCACTATCATCATTGTCAGGCAATGACTCATGTGCTATTTCACTGACTTACTGATATAGAAGAGCATCAGTAAAGTAGCTTTCCACCCCTTTGAATGGTTGCTTCTCGGCGAAGATAGTTCGTACTGTTGCATCATCTTCAATATATTTGAAGCACTGGTGCAGAGTGGAGGGAACAATCTAATTAGCGCGGATCCAAGGTCTCCCTAGTAACAAGTTGTATGATGTGTCAGCGTCAATGACGTAGCACGTCACCTCTAATTTCAGGCTCCTTATTCGACAATGGAGTCGAATCTTTTCAAGTGGATGACTACTCCTTGCATTAAAACTGTATATTGTTGTAGTGGTTGCGGACAACCGATACAGTGGTATGTCGAGAAAATAGAGGAGCCTCTCGGGTATGATGCTAAGGGCGGATCCTCGATCAACCTGTACTCTTTCAATGCATGTCAAACCGATGTATCCGGTATAGTATAAAGGTCGATCATGCTTATTATCCTTGAGAAGCATATCCTCAACTGTGAAAGTAATAGCATGTACTTTCGATTGTACATGATGACATTTGCAGCAAGAGGGCTAAATGTCACCCTTAGGGATTTCTGGCATATATGTCAGGAATGATTCTGAGTTAGCCAGTGCATCCCTAAGTGCTTCTCTTGTCTCTTTTGAGAGACGAAAGAGCTCGTGTATGGTGATACGAGCTGGGATATTAGCCAGCTGGGCCAATATGTCAAAGCAAAAGGCATGTTAAGCCCTGGGCCTGAAGGCTTCTTCAGGACATAGTCAAACTAGACTTCTTTCTGCTTCTCTTTTCCCGTTGTCAGGAGTGGAGCCGGTGTGGGTATTTGTACTGACGTCGTCTGTTGTTGTGTTTCGTCAGTAACTTTCTCATACTGTTTTAAGTATGATTTTTCAGATTGAGTGCCTGTCGGCTGAGGTACATCAGCCTGTGCTGTGCAAGCGTGCTTTTTCCCTTCAGAATCGCTAAGAGAAGCTGATGTGAGGTTGCCATCATCCGGCAAGATAGAGATAACATTGCAAGATTTGCCCCTTGACTTAGATTTCTTTGAATCCCATTGTTCGTTTTGGGCAAGGACTGGGTGTATCCACATGATTTCCCTGTTTCCAATGTCAAGGGAATAAGACCCTTAATCTCTTGAGTTTTGGCTGAATGAAGCTTTACTTCTATCCGTGCTTCAGGGATTGGGAAGGTCCCATCAGGAACTGTGACTTTTGGGGTTTTGTCGAACTCGAGGGTCACCATGTTTGCAGTGACTTTCTTTTGTTCTGATTTCAAAATCAGAACTCCGGCGTCGACTAAAACTTGAATTTTGTCCTTGAGGACAAAGTACTTATCAGTAGGATGGTGAACTATCCTATGAAAGAGGCAATAGTTGGGATCGTTCGTGCGTCCCATTTCATTAGGACGCCGAACATCCGGCAACTTCAATTTATTCCCTTTATGGAGTAAATAGAATATTGCGACCACCTGTTCGTCTTTGAAGGAGTACTGTCTGGGAGGAAATTTAGACTCCTGATTATTGAAGCCGCTCTTCTTGGCCTTCGAATGAACGTCCCCTGACAATTCAACGGACATAGTCTCTTTCCCTTTGGCTTAGGAAGACTGTGCTATGTCGCTGCGCCCCTTATTATTCATACCCTATTTGCCTTTAGGGGTAGATGGTTCAAACTTCTTAGCCGACTTTTCAGCTATCTCAGCTTGTTCGACTAATTCCTTCCAGGTATGGGCTTTGACAGCCCCCATACGAATCTCTACTTGGTCCAGGAAGTTATGTCTGCATGTCTATAAGAGCATGGGTAATGGCATCCCTGCTGGGCACATCAGGGACAAGTTTCTGAACCGCTCAATGTAGTCATGGACAGATTCGCCCTTCCTCTGTACGGTAGAGAGAAGTTTGTCCATGGTCACCTCAGTGTCATCCTCGTAAAAACGAGAAAGAAATCGAGTTTCTAAATCGATCCAAGAATTGATAGAGCCCGAAGGAAGGCTTCAGAACCAGTCGAATGCTACTCCATTCAAGGTGCCAATGAATAGTCTGGCCATAATAGCATTGTTATTTATAACGTTACCGGTCTGAGACCGGAAGTAATAGTTGTGCTGGTTCAGGGAGCTTTTACCATCATACGTATGCAACGTTGGTGGCTTGAACTTCGGTGGGTATGGTACTGAATCCCATTCCAAGGGGTAAGGACGGACTGCCCCTACTTTCTTCAGTTCATCCCTCTGGGTTAGGGATGCGATCTGAGCTTGAATGCCTTTAAGAACTTCGGTATCCATAGAAGAACTTTCCTTTAACTTCTCAGCCTTGAGTTGTTCATCGTTATGATGTTCTTTTTTATTATGATTACTCCCGGTATCATTATTATTCTGGTTAGTGAGGAGTTGAGCGAGCATCTGTTGAATGTTGTCCAAGGCTTCTTTCTGGGCCTTGGAGGTTTGTTCCTGAGCTTCCAACCATCGACGAAGGTCATCATTACCGTTATCAGCCATATGTACCGACACTCTATCTGTTCGTACCGAGCTGACTGTTGCCGAAGAGGCATACCCACTATCTTCGTCCTCCTCATCAGACCATTGGAATAATCCTCTCATTAGTTCTGATGAGGTTGCTGTAGTTGAGGAGGATGGCTGCTCATGACTGTAGGGTATTGCGACCCTAGATCTGGTGTTTCGGAAGACACCTTCGTGCACCACGACTTGGCCTAAGCTCGGGATATAGTCTGGATATGGAGAACTGAAGGGAGGAGAATTAGCACTATGCGGCGCTCGTCTGCCCTTACGCTGTTCTCGTCCCCTTCCGATCATATTGATGGATGCAGAGGGCAGATTTGGTAGATCTCGCGATACGCTCCTTTAGCGATGCTTCACGGGAGCTTGCACCGATAGTCGATTAAAAACTGACCGTCGGTTTGGAGGAGTGGCGGGGATTGGTCCTAGCCGGCAATGGACTGAGTGGACTATCACCAACTGACATCCCACTTGTTGACAACAGGAGGGAGAAGTCTAGAGTGATTCCGACTTCCGTTTGCTTGCTAAGAACTCTCGCAAGTCAGACCCAGCCGAGTTTAAGCGACTCAGCATAGAGGCTCGGGTAGATCACGCATTGATGCGTTCAGGTAATTTTGACACCACCTTCTTGCTCACAAGCTTTGGAAGCAAAACACAGGATGATGCCTCGTTCCTTTCATCACCGCAGAGGTGATTGACACTAGATAGTGCTTTAATTCTAGTTTCGTGGCTAAGAACTTTGGGAGCACCCTTAGGCGCTGAAGCTGCATAAACACCGCTATCAGCACCCATGGACAATCCCTTAGCTCCGCTGCGAAGAGCGAATTTAACGCTTGAGGAACTGGGGAGCGAAGCACACTGCGGCGTTTTGTTCGCTACCTTGTTACGAAGGTGGTTAGCACTGCTAGGTGCTTTAGTTCCAGCCTGGCGGATGGGAACTTCACGCGTACCTTGAGATACTGGCGCTGTGCTTATCGTGCCATCAGCAACTTCGCTCGTGAGAACGAGGTTGGCGCAAGGAGTTACTGCTCCTGATTGAGCGAAGGCACAGTTATCGTTCTAGCCTCGCGGCTAATGACCTCATGAAGCTGGCAGACATTTTGTCTTTATCTCCGCGTGATAGGCGAGTCTGTGGTGTAGCTGCGCCTGAAGCTTCACACAGAGTTTTCTATTTTGGCCTCCACATCTGCTTTAGGAGGGGAGATTTAGGTTCGCAGGGAACCTGGCTGGCCTCGCGCGAGGCTGAGAGGAGTTAGGAGGATGCTCATTCTGGTTTCTGTTCCAAAACCTTAGCCATCGAGACCTTCCTATGCTTCCGTATGTGGAGCACTGGACTACCTTCAGAGAGCAGCTCTTCGTTGGTCGAAATGAATGACCAGGTTTTCGAAGGTAACATGCTCAGGATTCTGACCTTCGCATTGCGACACTGTCTCCTTGTTGCGCCAGAGGACTGAATTCCCCAGCGGAGTCGCCATCTTATTTTCCATTAATTTTGCAAAGGGGAAAACTTACAAAAAAGTGTCGAGGAGCTAAATTACAAGTAATTGAAAAGAAAATTACAGGTAGATCTCCTCTGAGATTTCTGAAAAAGTGTGCGGTAGGAATCTGATTAGTGCGCGATCACTTTATCCCTTTGATGATGTGCCCATTCAGATGATCGAACTGCCTCCGCTTGGGAATTCCTTCTCGCCTGGTTCCGAAAATTCCTTGAGAGGATGGAAGATCTTAGGGTATTAGCACCCTGAATTTATTCTTATACGATTAGAGAAGTAATTCTCTGAATTTCGAGCCAATCTCCTCTCTCTTCGTGCGTCCCCCTTCCTTTGTGAGCCTTTGGTAGGCTATTTATAGGGGATACAGGGTTATAATCATCCTGAAAATCTAGAAACAGATTGAGTCAATATGTTTTGTATCTGAAAAGTAGCCTTACCGCGAGGCTAGAAACAGCTTCTGCGAAGTTAGGGATAGCATATAGCACTAATCCCTTAATTCGCTCCGCTACATGAGGGATACTCCCTTGATCCTCTCTAGTTAATTGAGAGATCTCCCCTGATCTTCTTACCTGATTGGCAGAGTCAAAAGATCACGGCAGGCAACTGCCAAATTTGATTTCAATCAACATGATCTCATATGGAGATTTGATTTCATCTGGAGATTTGCTTAGTCAAAATGACTATAAAGGACTCGCAGCGGAGTCGTTGCGTTGAGCTCATAGCGGAGCTAGGAGAAGCTTCTGGCGAAGCTAGAAGAAAGCTCTCAATGGAGCCAGTCAACTTGTGGCGAAGCTACCAGTCAACCTTTGCGCGGTTGCGTTGAGCTTCGAGCGAAGCTAACTTTTTGCGAAGTTAACTTAGCATTTTCAGGCGAAACTATAAGTTAGCTCACAGGGAGGCTATGAAGGAGCTTCCTGCGATGCTAAGCAACTTTGGTTTCTCATGCGAGACTTATCTCGTGGGCTCGTGCGAGACTAAGTGTTGAGCTAACTTAGTATCTCTGGACTTGCTTGGGCCTTCTCACGAGTTTTTTAAGGACGACCTTGGCTTACTGTCTGTTTCACTGGATCAATAGAGTCCAAGTTACTGATTCGTCCCTTCGAGATGGGTGAAGAACTAGTTATCGGCTTGTCTGCCACTTGTCTTTTGTAGATGTCAACAAGTTAGACATTGTTCAGGCCAGTTAGGAATCTTGTCTTTTTAGAGTGTCAACATCGCGATGCAGGCTATGGCGAAGAATTCAATAATGTAGGAGATGGGAAGATTTCGCTGAGCCGGGGGATCTTTGAATGGCTGGTTATCATCCGGCCATCCCATCTGGTGTACAGGAGCGGGGATACCTGCTACTTGGAGTCTTATGTCCCGAGTCGATTTGCTCGTCAGTTCGGGTATGACCAACTATATGTAGGTAACCCGAATACCAGCCTGGCCTTCATGGAGAGCCTCATTGATGGTGCTCGTGCCGACGGTTCTTCATCGCTTGCTGTACTGAGGCGCGGCTGTGCATACCACCGAGGACTCTGAACCTTCTGACAACTTTGGGGTTCTGTCAGTGGTATAGAACTTCAAACTCCACGCCGATCGTGTTTTCTATTAACTCTTTTGTTGTGAAGTTGATCTCTCAGCGGCTGAAGCGGAAAGTCACCGAGAGAGGCGAGGGCAGAAGGGTCCGTGTGCCAGGCCTTGGGGAGTTCATCGCTACAGCTGATAGTGAGGCTTCAGACGCAGAAAGTCCGCGCTTTGAAGGAGATACAGGTGCCGAGGCTCCACCAGATGCTCCTGGCGGGGTAGGCACAGCCCCCATGGAAGACGTGGAGGTAGAAGAGGTGGAGGAAGAAGATCCTGACGTCCACTTCAAATGAAAGCGGCAAGGTGGATCTCGCAGGAAGAGGGTAGTGAGAAGCCTCGTCGCTACACTCCCGCTGTTATTGCAGAGAGTGAATCAGCTACAGTGCTTCATCCTCCTGCTCCGTTAGTTATTAGGCTATCGGCTCAGAAGCAGACTATTGATAAAGTTGTTCCCGACCTGGGTAAGATCAGTTTCATTCTTGCGACATGTATTTATATATTTTATACAGCTCATTTGTTTATGCTATGATTTAGGAACCGAGACTGCAAAAGAACCCAGAGTTGAGGCTGCAAGAGAACAGGGGATTATTATGATCCTTTGTTCACTTATAAAGAAGGTGACGAGGCTAGCTACTTCGTCATCTCAGAGGATTCCAGAGGTGACGTGGCTGACGTCGGTCCTTTGGGTGCTGGAACCTCGAAAAGAAGTCCAATGGCTTCCAGCTCTATAGGATGGACCACAGAGGCTTCAACGAGCGAAGGTGAGCAGGTCGTCCCTTCTGCATCTGCCAAAAACTTTCCTATGGAGCCTGATGGTATTGACACTGCCGTCGAGGAAGTTCAGAGAGAGACTGCGGCTGAGGCAGTTGAGGCGGTATCGCCTCTCGGTAATATTTTGATCTTTTGTGAGTAATTCTCTCCAGATATTCATTATGCCTTGCTCAAACAAAGTCTTGCCACATATGTTCTGCCTTTGGGTGTATCGACTTCAAGGGAGCCAGCTAATTTTCCTGAGGGAATCTGGGTGAAGCAAGTACTTCAACCGCAACGGATGTTGCCAAGTTGGATGCCTTGTATCGCGGCCTGCCCTCCTATCAGCCTGAGCCTGTTAGTGGAAGTAAGGAGGCTGAGGAAACAGTGGTTACAGAACCAATCTCGCTCCCAACTACATTGGTAGGTGAGATGCTAGTGGTTTCTTTGACGCTGCCTATCCTGACAACCACGGGGCTAAAGGTAATTACCAACCCTACGTCTCTGACACTTGTTGTTAAGCCAGCTTTTCCTGAAATAGTCACTTGCCCTACTTTTATCGTGGCTAGTGTACTTGTTTCAATGAGGACTCCTCCAAGATCACCGGTAATCCCTCGTCTTTCTCCAGCTAGTGCTCCTGCTATCTCCTCTATGGTTATGTCAGTGAAGCCAGTGGAAGCTTTATCTTCAGGGGCCACTCGTCCACCGGGAGTAGTTGAAGCCGAAAAAGAATTTGTGGCCGAGATAGTTGACAGTTTCTACAAGAGCTTAAAGCGATCCGTTATTTTGGTCTTGAAGGGCTCGACTACCTCATTTCTGCTCTAAAGATCGCCCTCTCTCGAAATATTGAAAGCATTCGAGACTTTGACCAGGCCGCTGCATTGGAGCTTCTGGTCGCGGAGCTTGAGAGAGATGTAGACGAATGGCGCCGTCTCAGCCATTCAGATCTGAGCTCCACAGTTAATGAACAGCTTGAATGCCTTACTGCTCAGATGCATGAAGTTCATCTTGCAGCACAGGAAGCAGCTAAGGCAATATCTTCAGATCTAAAATCCTTGGAGGCAAGGAAGGTAGAAATTGGGGATACCATAGATGCTTCTAATAGTGCTCGTCTCGACGCTGAGGATAAGAATGAGAAGGCTAAGGAGATGATGAAGAGAGCCAATCTTCTTCTGTTCAAGACTGAACCTGTGCGTCTTGAGGAGATCGATCGGCTAGAATAGTTCAAGGCCCAAAATGACGAAGTCCTGCAACAGGAATTAACACAAAGAGCAACTTTAGCTGAAATTGAAGCTCGTCTGTCCCAGACAACAAACTTTAATGAGGCTGAGTTGAGATCGCAGGCATTCATCAGAGTTGCTGAGGAGAGGAAGAATAAGCTAGCCATCCTTGAAGAACGGATCAAGTCTTACGAAGCACCCTCGTAACTTGTAATCCATGTATCCCCCCTTTTGAATCAATAAAAAGAATTTTATTTGACTCCTCTGTTGTATTTTCAACTTGTTTTATCTTCTGAGTTTGCAATTTTTAAACAAGAAAGGAAATAATGATATAACTAATCTTGTCAGATGAACTAATAGGATTAGTTACTAAATTGCTCGATTCAAATCATGTTAAAATGAGGATGAAAAAGAATGAGCTTGACGATCTTTACTATTCAGAGGTAAATATTAACATAACAGATCAAAGATCATCAGATTTATGAGTAGGTTATGATGAATTAGACACCACAACCTGTGATAGTTCCACTTGAACTAAGACAAATGAAGCCTAAGATTTGCCAATTAAAAGCGACAACTAGACATGAGAATTCTGCCATTCAGAGGTGATGACCTAGACATGATGACAAAATGGAGATGAACCCGATTTTAGAGACCCGTCTATTCAGAGGTGATAAACTAGACGTGATAGACTAAGACACACTAAACTTCGAATCCGCTGCCAGAGGTAGTCGTATTAACTTGGCAGCTAGTCCACAAGGGACTGCAAAGATAGATTGGATCTAGGATCTTATTGGTTCAGAGGTGGTTGACTGGACATGACCAACTAAGAGACCTCAAATTCGTAATCTGCTGTTCAGAGGTTTAATGTTAACATGACAGTAAGAACTCCCGGCCCTGACGGGAGAAAGGAGAACAAAATTATGGACTTATCTGTTCAGAGGTGGTAAACTGGACATGACAGTTGAAGTACCATAAGAAAGAGAGATCTAGGTACCCGCCGGTTCAGAGATAATATGAACATAACCGATTGGGAGTTGCTAGACTCAGAATCCTACCATTTAGAGGTGGCGAACTGGACATAACGGCAAAGGAGTAGTCCTTACTGGACTGAAAGATGAGACTTGGTTATCTGTCGGTTCAGAGGTAATAATGGACATAGCCGATTGAGAAACTACCAAGATCAAGATTTTTATCGTTCAGAGGTGACAAACTGGAGCAAGATTTATGAATTAATTCTATGAAAAATTGATATCTCCTTTGGATATTTTTGGAAGAAGTTGTCAGAGGTATATTGTTAACATGACAACCAAGAAAGTCCATTGGGGACTGAGCGGGAAATAATAGACTTTGAAGAGAGTCTATGTTGAAACTCGCTGGGGAGTTAAATGAATTCCACGAGAGATCATATGTCAGAGGTAATTATTAGCGTGACAAAAAGAACTCTGTGGGGGTTCGATAGGAAAGAGATTATTCCCTAAAAGAGTTGTCAGAGGTAATCATAACGTAACAACCAAATTTCTTGCTGGGGAATTTGAAAGGAGATTTTGTCAGAAGCAATCGTGACAACCTCTCCACTTGGGGATTTGTAAAGCAACTCGTCAGAGGTGTGATGTTAACTTGATAAGGATTCATTTACTACTAGAAGTGTTTAAACATAACAACAATTTGAGTGGACCTGTCATTCTATTGAAGAGAATGACAAGTGGAGTTTGATCTGCTGGGGATGTTGATTTTATCCACCAGGGAGTAAGTTAGAATTTTACTATCAGAGGTTTAATGTTAACATGATAGGTTTGACTCATCATTTCGCTAGGGAAATGAATACCTTTTTAAGTGGTCGTGCCATTCCACGGATGGAAATTGGTAAGTGACTTTGGAGAAGAATCAAATGGGGACAGGTCCCTTAGGATTTTTAGCAAATCCTCAGTTGTCACCGGATTTGATATGCCTTTACCAACTACCGTTTGAGTCGGGCTAGTCATGCTATTCCCCTCAGAATGATGAGTTATCAAGGACTTATGTTGGGCTTAATGGCCAACATTTTCCTCTATCCTTAGCCGTTAGAGGCATCGGATCATTTCGTTACTTTGAGTAATGTGATGCTTCCCCTGGGTTTTCACTCTGTAAGTGAGCTGGGGATTAAAGAAGTGGACATGACTACCACAAGATCTCGATTTGGAGATTGTTGTCCGTCGTGGACTCTCTGCCAATCTTTATCTTGTTTTCATATTGGAAAGATTCTACAGAAGGACGTGTCACGAACCTTCTTTAATGAGTTCGACTTGGCAAGATAAGTCATCAGATAAACCCATTTGTGTTTGTCATTCGATCGGCCACCATGTTCTTGATATGAACATGAAAATAATGGAAAGGTTCTGCCAAAGGACGCGTCGCGACCCTTCTTTTGTCGTTGAGTTGAGCCTCGATCGATCGAACCGAAGCAGGGGGTATGCCACCGTTTTTCATAGAAACATCAGGCTAAATAAACTATCTGGCTGCAACTATTGCTTAGGCATGCTTGACTTCAAAATATGACCTATTCTTCTAAGTTGAAGATAGGTACATATTTACATACCAGAGAAGTGCGATAAGGTTAAAACAACTTGACATCTCGTTTCTTCTTCAATATTGACGGTGTTCGATCGGCTCGACACTAGTCGACCATGAATTGGAGAAGAGTGATAAGACTAAAACCGAAGTTCATAACCTTAATTCTTCTTTAATGCAGCCGGTGTTTGAACGGCTCGACACTGGTTTATGGCAGTGTGATCCCGTTAGAGAAAGGGAGGAGCGCTCTTTCTAAATATCTCAGATCTGGAGGTCTTGATCAGAGGTGTAATGTTAACTTGATCGTGAGAAGGATCCTATCAAGGATAATACTTCTTTAAGAACCTGCCGTTGATCGGCATCATGAGCATGTCACCATCTGAAGTCATAAGGCGATATGCTCCATTTGAATAGATTGTTTCTATCACAAATGGTCCTTCCCATTTGGGCTGAAATTTGCCTTTGGTTTTGTGCGTCATGATCATCGGTTGTCTGACAGCTAAAACCAAATCTCCTTTCTGGAAGACCCTTTGCTTAACCTTCTTATTAAAGGCCTTCAAGATTCGCGCTTGATATAACTCA
Organism: Agave tequilana; assembly: GCA_038442645.1. Classification (NCBI taxonomy): domain Eukaryota; kingdom Viridiplantae; phylum Streptophyta; class Magnoliopsida; order Asparagales; family Asparagaceae; genus Agave; species Agave tequilana. The sequence continues at coordinate 21,581 of JAVJIF010015471.1, read as the reverse complement.
ATATGTTGTTGAGCTTGTAATCGCTTCTCATCCAGGGCTTCGAGCTCTTGAAGACGTAACCGATCATTATCCTCCTTTGTCATTCTGGAGCGACTCATAATGCGACATTTGGATTTCTAATGATATGACTGCTTCGCACCGTTACTACGGAAAAAGGTGTATTGCCTGTCGGGGTCCGAACTGTGGTTCGGTAGGCCCAAAGACATTCACCAAGCTTCTCATTCCAGTTTCGCTTATTTGATGAAACAATTTTTTTGAGTAGCTTGATAATTATCTTGTTGAATGCTTCTGCCAAGCCATTAGGAGCAGGGTTATAAGCGGTTGATGCCACATTCTGAATCCGGTATTTGTCACAGAACCGATAGAATACTTGGCTCACGAATTGGGGACCATTATCATGGATGATCTGCCTTGGGACATCAAATCAATGGATGACATGGTGTTTGATAAAATTAACCACGTTGGAAGTTTTAATCGTCACAAGTGGTATAGCTTCTGCCCACTTTGAAAAGTAATCGGTTATTGTTAAGATAAACCGATGACCTTTTGTTGAAGAGGGGCTGATCGGCCCTATGACATCGATTCCCCATGCTTTAAATGGCCACGAAGTAATAGTTGGATGGAGCAACTCTGGAGGCTGATGTATGATGTCCGCATGAATTTGGCATGCTTTACACCTTTGTGCATATTGGATGGCATCGGCTATCATGGTCGGCCAATAATATCCAAGCTTGTGTAATCGGTCCTTGAGTTTTGGACCTGGCTGATGAGCTCCACATATGCCATCGTGCGCCTCTTTAAGCACTTCTTGTGCCTCTGAATTAGACAGGCAACTGAGGAGGATACCGTCATATGAGCGACGGTAGCGTGTCTTTACTATTGGATCATAGTAAAAATGGAGAGACCTTCGTCTGATAGACGCCGCTTCTTTAGGGTCATCCGGCAATATATCATGCAAAGCATAGTCAATGAGAGGAAATCGCCAATCTCTTGGCTCAAAATCTGTCGAGATGCTATGGACCCCCTTGGTTTTCAACACATGTTTAAGACAAACAAGGTGTCGAGTAGCCACTCTAAGGTGATACATTGTGTTGATCGGTAAGGCTAATGAGGCTACCAGTGCAGTCAGAGCGTCGGCCTTAGTATTCTAGGATTGGGACACATGACCGATATAAAAACCATCAAATGAGTTAGCCATTTTGATGACTACATGATAATAAGGTACCAAATCTACATGGCGGACCTCATATTCCCCTTTAATCTGATTAATAATCAGTTTTGAATCACCATAGGCTTTAAAGTAGCATATCCCCATTTCATGAGCGAGCCGAAGGCCAATAAGTAGAGCATTGTATTCTGCCACATTGTTGGAACACGGTTCCGTCAATGAAAACGCCCTAGGAAGGACATGGTTTTGTGGTGAGATAAATACAACCCCCACACCGACAATGATCTTGCATTTAGAGCCTATTCGTGATGCTCCATCGAAGAACATCTGCCATACTTCATCCTCTGAAGTTATGTTAGATTCGAAAATCTCATCTGGAATATCTTCATGAAGTTTTGAGCTTTCTGGAACCGGATGAGTAGCCAAGAAATCTGCAAGCGCCTGGCCTTTAACCGCCTTCTGAGGGACAAAGAACATGTCGTACTGAGACAGAAGGAGGGCCCACTTAGCTAATCTAGAACTCAGTGATCCTGGTTTTGTCATGAGAAGACGTAAAGGATTCACTCTGAAAATGACATGTATAGTTTGGCCGACCAAATAATGTCTGTGTCTTCTGGAGAGGAAAGACAAGAGCTAAGTATTCCTTCTCAATAGGATTATAGCGAGATTTCGCCCCTATCAGAGTCTTGCTCAGATAATAAATAGCCTGTCGTGACTATCATCGTTCTTTTCAGCAAGCAGAGCACCGAGAGAATTGTCCATAGCTTTCACATAAAGCTGGAATGGTTTTCCCGATGTGGGAGCCACTAAGACCGAAGGTTTAGTGAGGTATCTTTTAATATCCTCGTAAGCTTCTTGACTGGTTTGATCCCATACAAAAGAGACACCCTTTCTCATGAGTCGGGTGAATGGTTGACAGCGGCCTGAGAGATTTGCGATGAATCTTCTGATATAAGCTAGTCTACCTTGCAGGCCCCTAAGTTCTATGAAATTCTTAGGTGGATGCATGCTCTGAATGGCTCTAACTTCTCTGGGTCAAGATGAATTCCTTTTGATATAACAATGAATCCCAGGAACTTGCCACTCGAAACCTCCAAGAAAGATTTTGTCAGATTCATCTTTAGTCGATGAGCCCGCATTATGTCAAACATTGTTCTTAAATCATGAAGATGGTCATTCTTATCGCGACTTTTGATAGCAATGTCATCGACATAACATTCTATCGTCTTTCGGAGGTGGTCGCGGAAAATCATACTCATTGTACGCTGATAAGTTGATCCCGCATTCTTTAATCCAAAGGGCATCACGGTATAGCAGTATACCCCCAACGGTGTCCGGAATGAAGTATGTTTCTCATCCTCTGGATACATCTTAATTTGATTATACCCTGAAAAGCCGTCCATGAAGGACATTCTTTCGAATCCGCAGGTATTATCAATCATGATATCGGTGATGGGCAATGGGAATTCGTCTTTAGGACAGGCTGTATTGAGATCGCGATAGTCAATACAGATCCGAAATTTTCATTCTTTTTAAAAATTGTAGAAATGGTTTGAAATATTTTGGTGTTGGAAAAGTGTTTTGTATCTTTAGAGATGGAAAAGATGCATGACTAACCTTCTTCTAATTGCTCCCACTAACCTCTAACTTCTTGAAGACATAGCCTCACAATGGATCATAGGCAATCATAAACCTTGTGTACAAGAACTTTTCACGTGGTAGATCGAATGAAAGTTTCTCTCATCACCTTTCTTCACACAGCAAAACTTGAACATTCCTCCATCAAGATCCATTTGAAGGCGAGCATGGAGGAAGAAACAAGTGCACTATTGATATCGGCAAGGATGCATGGGAGTTCCACTAACTTACAAAAACAAGTAAAGTTAACAACTCCTAGAAATCATCAAAAACTTATGAGTCAAGTATGAAATAAGAAAGTGAGTCTGCTTGTTAGTAAGTTAGAGTTAAAACTCTCATCGTAAGATACCTTAACTCTTATTTGCATAAGGCTTGTTTGATACTTATTGATTCATTTGGGTCAAGTTACTAGAGATTAGTGGGTTAGTAGTTAGTTAGCCATGCTATAAAGAAGTAAGTTAGACATGGTAAATGAAAGCAAACGAGAAGATGAAGGGAGAGTAAACATACTAAGTTAGTGCAAGTAAAAGAAAAGTAAATACACAAGAAAAAAATGAGGTAGAGGAAGAACTTCACTTGTATTTGATTGTCACCTTCAATATACAAGTTTCACTCTCTCTCACTCTAATGGCTAACCTAAAACAAGGAACAAAGAGAGAATACAAGAAACAAAAGAAAATACAACAACAAACTAACATGAACTTTCCTATTTTCTGGATATCTCCCTCTCTGAAAATTCTGAGAAGTATTTATAGGGACAGGAGTATGGGGGGAAGCAGCAGGGAGTATGGCTCTTGTGTTGGCCCAGAAGCCCATCACTCTAGTTTTGATGATGATTAACTCATGTAGTTATAGTTTACTAATAATCTTGTGTTTAAATAGTTTCAGTGATTGACCAAGATATTAGTAGGTGTTTAGCTTCAACAAAGAATTTTGGAGCTTTCACATGTTGATTCTAGAGCTCGCGCATCAAGATTGCATCTAGCACTCGACTGGAGTCAAACTCGTTGGATCACATTTGGATCGAGTCGGCTTGGAGACAAAAAGACTTCGGTTTGTGTTTAATTTAGTATGTTTAGATCTTGTGTAAAGGTAGATAATATTGATATGCTCAAGTTCACATACACACACAAGTTTAAAGTTTATTGGTTTTGGTTTTCGGTTTAACCGGTTTTTGGATTTCATGTCAAAAACATAGATATATATATTATATGTATATTGGATTCTATCCATATACAATATGCTTTAAAGTTATTTCAATATCATGTTTTTGTATTTACATGAGTTTTGGAGAAAACGGTTTTCTATTTCAAAAATCCAAGTTTTTAGAAAATACCGATTTTTATTTAAAACCTAATTTCAATATCACAAAAATGGTTCAAATAGTTTATAATATGTGTTGAATTTTTGTCACACATATTTGTATTTCAAAGATCTAATAAGAACTTATTTTTGTGAAACTTATGTGATTTATGAGATTTAATTGATATTAAAAAGACCAAGTTTTTAATTCCCAAAACATGTAACCTGGCCTTCCGCCGGTCGACCTGACAGTCGACCAAGGCAGAAGTCGGTCGACCGGTCCGGTCGACCGATGTGCACAAACGTGTACAGGCCATTTAGGCTGGAGGGCGGGTCGACCGACCCGGTCGACCGCCAGAGAGCTCTGCTCTCTGGATCTGGCCCTGGTCGACCGCGCGATCGACCAGCAGAGAGCTCTGCTCTCTGTATCCAGGCCTCGGTCGATTGGGTGGTCGACCGGAGGCATAACGGTTATAAAAATGACCGTTGGCCGGTCGACCGGGCGGTCGACCGGAAGGGCAATTTTGTCCTTTCTAGACTGCCAATGGGCAGATTTTTGAGAGGCTATATATGCCTTCTTTGAGCTGATATCACCAAGATTTTAGAAGAGAAAAATTTCTCTTTCAAGTATTTTTCAGCAAGAGTTTTTGTGGTTAAAAGATTTAATTTTATTTATTTTTAAATTTTTGGAAAATTTGAAGAAAAGAGAGTCTTTTGGGAATTGGTTTTTGATCTTGATTTCATATCTATTTAGAGATTTTCCCAAGTGTTTTTCTTTGTTTCAAATACTTTATTTTCTCACACTTGAGCTATCTATCTATCTTATCTATTAGGATCTTATTTTTGGTGAGAAAATTGGTTTGTGATTTTGTTGAGACCGTCAAGAGTTGTAACCTTGTATTTGTGGGTATCCCTCTTGTGTAGAGGTGATTGTGGAGCTTGTGTTTGGTTGTGTTGGTATCCCTCTAATGAGAGGTGATTGTTGTTTGGCTTTGAGCCTTATCCCTCTAGTGTGAGGTGATTGTTGTTTGGCTAAGTGCCCATCCCTCTAAGTGTAAAGGTGATTGTTGTTGTGCCTTGCCTCTTGTGTAGAGGTTGTGTTTGTTGGAGAGAGGACTTGTGTACTTCTAATTGTATTTACCCAAATCCTCAGTGGAGGTTCCCTGTGTGGGAAGTCATGTGTGGATGTTATAGTAGAAATCTTTCTGTGTGAAGGCGGGACGTAGAGCAGTGACTCGAACCTCGAAACATATCTTGTTATTTGGATTGATCCACTATCTCTAACTTTCTCTCTTTTATATCTTACATTGATTCATATTGTTCATATCATATATACTTGGTATTGTTTGTGTGCCTCACTTGTGTTGAACCAAGAGAGCTTTACATAGCACCTAAACTCTTATTTAGAGGAATTTAGAGAAGATAGTCCAGATTCCGTCACCGAAAATTTGGCTACACTCTTTGGTTACACTAAGTATGTTACAATTAAGTTTTAATTTCACATCATTTGTCATTAGATTATCCTTACACCTATTCACCTCCCCCCTCTAGGTGTATTTTCACCTTGGCCCTGGCTCCACGGATTTCTGCGGCCTCCAGTCTGCCAGTGCATGCAGACTGATGCCAGTGAGATGGGGCGGTAGGTTCATTAAATGAATTGACATCTCCTCTCAGCATTAGTAGATCTGGGATTTAAGTGTGGGCTTCTTCTTTGTTCTAAAAAATCCTTAAATATATTAGAATTTTGGGTCTCTTCTTTTTATCAAGCCATGGACCTAGAAACAAGGAGAAGAACCCATTAGTAAATAGAATTTTATTAAGATAAATGTGAAAATGTGATGAAAAATATGCAAATATAAACACTAATCATACCCCCACACGTATCTTCTGTTGTCCCTGAGCAAAACAAAGGAACTAGAAAGCCAAACTAAGAAAGTTTATTACACCACTATCGCAACTGAGCATGTGCAACAAGCCATTAAACCTTTAGGCTTCCCCTAGAGAAGAAGTTTTATCTCCTGAGGATTTTTAGTGGATTGCACCCACAAAATTCAAGAAAAGAGTGAAAGTGTTGTTGTTTTTCTGAAAGTAGAAAAAGACTTTTTAATTTTTAATAAAGATAACTAAATAATTATAAGCATTAGGTATAACCCTTATTAGTCCTTCCTATTCTTTGGTCTTCATGCAAGAATATGATTTTTTTTTTAAGTTTCAGAGAAATTTTGTACTTCAAACTCATTCTTTTATTTTGCCTTAAATAATATGCATTGTGTGAAATGATGATTTTTTTGAAAATTTTCAACTCAAACTCTAATGCCACAAAATTTATTAGTGTTTATTTGTGTACAGCTTTTACCCTTATATTCCTTAGGCTTTCTCATTTACTTGTGTAATGAATTTTTAACCGATGACTCCCAAACCAGGCGGTCTTAGGGCACTAGGTGAGAAAACACCCCTTAGGTTAAACATTCAAGTAAACTAGGCTATGAAACTAAGGATTATTTCCTTTAGGCATGATAATCATGCTTCTTGAGGCATAATTTTTCAGCTTAATCGAGTTTATAACTATATATATACACTTTTTTTTTTTGGTGTGACAGTTAGAGTCTTTGTTTATAAATTCCAAGAGTGTATGTATAGCCAATGCATAATTACTAAAGCAAAATGTAAAGAAATGAGTCATTTTCCTAATTCCTTCTAAATTAACAATCCAGCTAACATTCTTTTATTTAGGCTAAAGTAAAGAATTTCTAACTTGGGTTTTCTTAATTCTTATATCTATTTTGTATTTTTACAAAAGACTATCAAAAAATCTCTACTACTTAAGATCTTTTTTCTTTTTTTTTGGGTGAAAAGGAAGAAAAAGACACTAAAAATGAATAAAAAACAAAAAAATCCTATGTTAATACTCCTCCCCCACACTTATCTAATGTATTATCCTCAATGGATGATATGTAAATGCAAATGCAATAAACAGGTGTGAAGAAAGATATACAAAGAGTTATGATAATTTACAAAGAACTCCTAATTTTAATTTATTCACAAATTATTATTTTTTTGGTTTGTGGTGAGGTGTGGTCACGTGTAAGATGGGTCAAAAAGACCCATGATATGTTCAGCTTGTGACTCTGGTTTAGTGGTTAGAAATGGCTTCAGTTTTTACCCATTTACCTTGAATTTCTCACCACTCTTTAGATCAAAAATTACCACAGCACCATGTGGAAAGACTGTACGTACAGTGAATAGACCCGACCAATGACTTTTAAGTTTTCCCGCAAAGATGTGAAGCCTCGAATTGTAAAGCAGAACTTTTTGTTGAAGGAAAAAATATTTTCGGTTGATGATTTGGTCATGAAAAATTTTCGTTCTACTCTTTGTGATTTGTGCATTATCATAAGATTCATTCCATATTTTCTCTAATTCCGAGATCTGCAATTTCCTTAGTTCACGGCTCTAGTCAGATCAACGTTTAGTTACTTGATGGCCCATAGGGCTCTGTGTTCTAACTCGACAGCAGATGACAGACTTTTCAAAATACAATTCTGTATGGAGACATCCCTAGGACGGTCTAAAAAGCAGTTCAGTAAGCCTACAAAGCATCTATAAGCTTGATTGACCATTCTTTTTGGTTTTGACCTACCGTTTTTTTCCAAAATGAGCTTGATTTGTCGATTTTTTACTTCAACCTGCCCATTCGTTTGGGATGATACGGGGTGAATAATTTGTGAGTGATGGAATATTTCCACATTAGGCTTCGAAAGCCCTATTACAAAAATATGAACCATTATCACTATTTATTTCTTGTAGGGTATCAAGACGGGAGAAGATGTTTTCCTTGAGAAATTTGACAACAACTTTGTTATCGTTAGTCATGGTAGGCACGGCTTCTACCCATTTGGAGACGTAATCCACTGCAATTAAGATGAACTGGTTACCAAATGAATTTGGGAATGGTCCCATGAAGTCGATCTCCAAACATCAAAAATTTTGACTTCGAGAATCGGGTTTAGGGGCATCATGTCTCGTCTCGAAATCTTCCCAGTCTTTCGACAGTTTGCACATGACTTGCAAAAATGGAAGGAGTCTTTGAACAAAGTGGGTTAGTAAAACCCACTTCGTAAGACTTTCTCTGCGGTTTTGCGGGGACCAAAGTGTCCTCTGCATGTAAGCTCATGGCAGAAATTAAGCACGCTCCTCTGTTCCTCCTCTTGTATACATCGCCGAATAATTTGGTAAGGACAATACTTAAAAAGATATGGTTCTTCACAAAAGAAGTACCAAACCTGGGCAAAGAAGTGATACTTGTCTTACTTTATCCATTCAACGGGTAATTGTCCGGTGACTAGATAGTTGACTATATCCGTATACCAAGGTTCTTTAAAAATGGCAAGGATGTGCTCATCTGGGAAATTCTCATTGATTGGAGTTCATTCTACAGGTGCATAGGAATTCTCGATAAGTGGTCGGCCACCACATTTTCCACACCCTTCTTGTCACGGATCTCCTGGTCGAATTCTTAAAGTAGAAGGATCCATCGAATAAGTTAGACTTTAGCTTCCTTCTTGGTCATGTGGTGTTTCAACGCGGAGTGATCCGTAAAAATCGTAGTCTTGGATCCCAGCAAGTATGGATGAGACTTTTCTAACGTAAAGATAACAGCCAAAAATTCTTTCTCGGTCGTTGGGTAGTTTTGTTGGGCGTTAGTCAGGGTCCTACTCGAGAGAATAAATCATGTGCTACTTATTGTCGACATGCTGTCCTAGGACAACATCGATAGCAAAATCAGAGGCATCACACATGATTTCAAATGATTGCGTCCAATTTGGAGCTGAAATGATAGGCGCAGAGATGAGTTCTCTTTTTAGTCCTTCCCATGAGTAGAAAGACTCATCGTTGAAGTTGAAGGACACGTCTTTACTAAGCAAGTTGGTTAAGAGTCTAGCAATCTTACTAAAGTCCTTGATGAACCGTCCATAAAGTCATGTGTGTCCTAAAAATGAACGAACGTCTTTTTCGCACTTGGGGACAGGAAGTATAGCCATTACTTTGATCTTCATCATGTCAACTTCAATTACCCTTCTTGAAATTTCATGGTGGAGGATAATCCTTTGTCTCACCGTGAAATGGTACTTCTCCCAGTTTAGAGTTAGATTCTTCTCCATGCATCTCTGAAGAACCAACTCTAGGTGATATAGACGCTGACATAAATGGAGAAATCATCCATGAAAATCTCCAAAAATCATTCTACAATATCGGAAAAGAGACTTAGCATGCACCGTTAGAATATAGCCGGAGCATTGTATAATCCAAAGGACATACATCTGTAGGAGAAAGTTCCGATGGGCAGGTAAAAAAAATCTACTCTTGATCCTTTAAAGTGATAGGGATCTGGTTATATCCTGAATACCTATCCAAGAAGCAGTAGTACTCATGGCCAGCCAAACATTCCTACATTTGATCGATGAACGGCCAAAGGAAAGTGGTCTTTATGAGTGGCAGCATTCAATTTTCGATAATCAATGCAAACATAATTTTTGTGGGTAATCGTGTTTGCACTAATTCCTTATTTTCATTCTCTACCACGGTAAAACCCACTTTCTTAGGGACAGCATGGACAGGACTTACCCATTGGCTATCGGAGATGAAATAAATGATCCCATTGTCCAAAAGTTTAAGAATTTCCATTTTCACGGCGTCATGCATAATGGGGTTAAGCCTACGTTGTGGGTCCCTTTTGGGAGTTGCATCATCATTCAAATGTATACGGTGTTGCACAATTGCTGGACTTATCCCCTTGATGTCACTCATGGTCCATCCAATTGCTTCCTTTTCTTTTTTCAAAAGAGACATCAAGCTTTTTTCCTGTTCCCCGGTCAAGTGGGATACGATTATGACCGGAAGAGTATCATTTTCACCTAAGTATGTATACTTAAGATGTTCTGATGAAGCTTTCAATTCTAAGGAAGGGAAGGACTCACTGGAGGAGTTTACAAATTCGGTTTCAGGAGTTGACACAATGGGTCTGAGGCCCAATCCATAGTAAAATCAACGATTTCAGCCAGATTAAAATCTTTCAACTCAAATTCATTTTCGAGCTCCTCATGCTCGCTTGTCAAGTTTTCAATGTAGTTAACCTCAAAAGTTTGATCTTTCAAATCTCTAGGTTGTTTTCCTAAGTTGAAAACGTTGACCTCCTTTGTCACGTCTCCAAATGTCAATCTCATAGATCTATTCCTGTAATTGATTATTGCATTAGCAGTGACAAGGAACGATCATCCTAAAATGATAGGAGCCTGAGCCTTAGGGTTTGACACGGGTTGGATTTCAAGCACAATGAAATCAACTGCGAAGATGAAATTCTCGACCCGAATAAGGACATCCGTGATTTTCTCCTTGGGAACTTTCACGGATCGGTCAGCAAGCTGAATTGTTACTCGGGTTGGACGCAGTTCTCCCAACCCGAGTTGCTGATACATAGAGAAAGGAAGCAAGTTAATGCTTGCTCCCAAGTCAAGGAGTGCCCGACTAATCTCTATCTGTCCTATCATGCAGGCAATTATGGGGCATCCCGGGTCCTTGTACTTGACCGATGGGACCAGATAGGAGTTCACTGATATTTGTCTCTAGAAACACTTTCTTTGACACATTGGTCTTCCTCTTCTTTATACACATATCCTTGAGATATTTAGCATTGGCAGGGCCCTGTTGGATAGTGTCTAAAAGTGGAACATTCAACTTGACCTAGTTGAACACTTCAAGATTCTTCTCCATGTGCATACTTTTGTAATTATTCCTAAGCCTATTTGGGAATGGTGCTATAGGCTTATGGACTTTCTCAACTGTGTTGTCCTTGTTTGAGTCACGTGGACTCGAGCTAGCAGATATAGGGGCAGAAGCAGAACCGGATGGGGTTTAAGTTGCTTGCTGTGAAACTTAGTTATCCACCTTCTTTTCAGACCTGAGTGTGTGGACAACATTACGCTAATTGATTTGGGAGTCTTGAGCTTCTAAAATCTGACTAGAGTTCTTTGGGTTAGCTAGCGGTTGACTAGGCAAGATACCCTTAGGTCTCTCACTCAGGAAACTAGCTAGCTGGCTCATTTGAACTTCTAGTCGAGAAATTGCTTATGTGTGTTTGTTCAACATTTGTCCAATGTTTTGCATGAAGGCGGTTTGGGTCTTTAAAAAGGTTTTCATACTCTTCTCAAGTTCACTGAATTTTCTTTCGGTAGGTGGGTTTTGAAAAGAGGAGGAGGGTGCTTGATTTTGAGAAAAGTGCTGTTGTTGGTGCTGGTGATGACCATGATTGGGAAAGTTAGATCTCACAGTATTGTTCTGGCTCCAGGAGAAGTTTGGGTGACTTCTCCATTCAAGATTGTACGTTTGCGAGTAGGGGTTATTCGGTGGCCTTGTGTAGGCCGCATTCAGATGATCCATGGTGCTTGTGAAATAGACCTAGAGGGGGTGAATAGGTGTTTTGCTAATCAAATGCTATTTTAAAACTACTTATAATGAATTATGCAAACAGTCACTCAAAATAAGAATTGAAGTCGAATTCTCCGTGAATGGCTCTAGAACTTCTCCTTTTTTATTTCTCTAGATAATGAGTTGAGGTGCTCAATTGCCTCATTGTTGAGATAAGTATAGACCGATAATGAAAGTGATGGAATGAAAAGCAATTTTAGAATGCAAGATGAACAATTACATAAGTATGAATAATAAAAAGTAATAGCGAGCAAGATACAAGCAATTGCAAACACAAAGGAATTGTTCCGAGGCTCGAGCCACCGCTCTACGTCCCCGCCTTCACCACTATGAAGGATTTCACTATCCTCTAAGGGATCTTCCACAAAGGGATCTTACATAAAGAAATTATAACTTGGTCTACACAAGACCAGAGTACACAACTCCACCAACTCAATCCTCTACACAAGAGGTAGCACAAAGCTAATTGAGGTTATAAAGCTCTTGGTGATCCAACAAGATCACAAACACTCTCTCTTATAACTTTCTATAGAGTATAATATGAAGTGTAGCTCAAGAAGTTAAGTGAGAGAATAAATTCAGTTAGAAAGATGTGAAGAGCTTTAAAAACAACTAAAAATAGCTTTGAAAAGAAAGAACTAGAAGATTGGGAGTTAGAAAAACTTTTCTCTTTTGAAAGAAACCTGAAAACTTGTAAACTTGAGTTATTTTCTTGTATGAAAACCAAAATCAATGACCCATATATATAGGCAATGAATAAATATCATTTGTAAATCATACCAGGTCATTTGGGATGTGTTTAGACACTTGGAAACTAAAAGTGCCCGTTGGATTCACTAAAAACAAAACAGATTCAAAAACTAGCTATTATAGCTAACTGGCAGGTTATCGACCGGCCTGTCGACTGACAGCTCATCCAGAAAAGAGTCGTTGGCTCCGGTTGACCAGCCTGGTCGATCGCCCTTTAGTTCAAAGGGAAAAATCAAAAGGTCGGTCGACCAGCCCTAACCAAGACTTAGGGTCTCTCAGTCGGTCGACCGATCGGTCGTCTGTAAGGGTTAGCGGTCGATCGACAACATGCACAAACGTGCACGACCCTTGGCCAATGGCCTGGTCGACCGGGCGGTCGACCGTTTTGGCCTGAAATGGGCACGGTCGACCGCCCGGTCGACTGACATGGCCTGAAATAGTTTTTATGAAATTTTTTGAGTTTCATATATTTTTCTAAATATTTTGTATTGGTTTATGGATAAAGTAGCAATGTATAGGTGATGAAATATATGTTCTAAACTTGTTATAAAATTTTAAAAAAATTATGAGACATGTATTAAAACCAGACATGCAAAATACCAATACTATCAAAACTTGTAATTTTTGAAATAGCTTATTTTGTGTGTGTAACTTCTTGGGCATCACTACTATATTCTACACTTTAACAAACTAATATCTTATAAGGCTCTAGGTGACTACAAGATCTTCAACCAGGCTTCTCCATTAGCGACGTTGAGTGCTTTGAGCTTTAATCCCGTATTTGATTCTTCTTGAGTCTTCAATACCTTCATTTAGAGAAAGAAAACTCCTTCAATCCTTAGAACCCTGAAATGTATTTAAACACTTAAACTTAATTAGTACTAAATAATCACATATGTTTTCTTATCATCAAAACCATAATACGGGCGATTGTAACCTTGGGCCAACAATCTCCCCTTTTGATGATGACAAGACATATGAGTTATTTAAATTAAAAAATAGGAAAACTTGAAAAAAGCTCCCCCTCAAATTATGCTATCTATCAAGTACAAGAAAACATTATGACTTTGAATGGATTTGATAATATAAGCAAGTCACACATATTTGCATATATAAAGACGATACCAATTTAGAATAATATACATATATAGCCTACTATCCTTCCAATCCTCCTTCCTCCAAAAAATATGCAACATATAAAAATAATGAATCATGGCATTGCATATAAGTATGAAAATGAATATACATGAAGTTCATAAAATATCAAAACAAGAAACATAATAACTTAATAACTCAAATATCTCTCCTCCTTTTTGTCATGCATCAAAAAGATAAAATACATCAGCATAAAGAGATATTAATTTGAGAAAATACATGTATAAAGATTTAAAAATACATGAAATAATTTTAAAACTTATGAATCCATAATACAAACATTAAACTTATCACAAATGAAGAAAAATCTATTATAATCTAGTGGTTTAGTAAAAATGTCCGCAAGTTGAAAATCGGTGGAAACATAATCAATTTCAATATCGTCTTCCTCATAGTGATCTCTAAAAAAGTGATATCGAATATCTATGTGCTTAATCTTACTATATTAATTTGCATTTTTGGTCATATGAATGGTGCTAGTATTATCACAAAATATTTTAATATGGTCATAATGCAAATCATAGTAAAGGAGAGTATGTTTCATCCAAAGGACTTGTGCACAACAAGCCCCGGCCGCAACAAACTCCACCTCACCGGTTGAGAGGGCTACAAAATTTTGCTTTTTGGAAGACCACGAAATAAGGCAATTTTCTAGAAATTGACAAGTATCACTAGTGCTCTTCCTATCCACTTTACAACCGGCATAGTCAGCATCCAAATAACTCGTCATGAGAAATTGTCTGATTTTTTTGATGCCACAAGCCCATTCTAATAGTGCCCTTAAGATATATAATAATGCATTTTACCATAATTAAGTGAGACTCTTTAGGACAAGATTGAAATCTAGCACATAGACACACACTAATATAATATCCGGCCTACTAGCCGTCAAATAAACTAACTATCAATCATGCTTCTATAAAGTTTAATGTCTACATTTATACCTTAGTCATCCTTATCAAGCTTCGTAGTAGTAGCCATGGGAGTCTTGCTCAGCTTTGCATCTTCAAGTCCAAATCTCTTGATGAGTTTCTCTTGTGTACTTGGCTTGATTGATAAAAATCTCATCACTCTTTTACTTGATTTGGAGTCCAAGGAAGTAGTTTATCTCTCCCATCATAGACATATCAAACTCATTCTTCATGCATGATTCAAATTATTTACAAAACTTTTCATTAGTGGATCCAAAATAATATCATCGACATAAATTTGAACAATTAGGATATCACTATCTACATGTTTTGTAAATAAAGTGGTGTCAACTTTACCTTTAACCAAATTATTTGAAATTAGAAAAGTTGAAAGCCTTTTATACCAAGCTCTTGAAGCTTGTTTTAAGCCTTGTAAAGCTTTATCAAATTTGTAAACAAAATTCATATGTGTAGGATCAACAAATCCAGGGGGTTATTCAACATACACTTCCTCTTCTATAAAACCATTTTAAAAGCACTTTTGACATCCATTTGAAAAAGTTTGAAATTAAAAGAAGCAAAGACAAGTGTCATCCATATGGCTTCAAGTCGTGCTACGAGTGTAAATTTTTCCTCAAGATCGATACCTTCGATTTGGATGTAACCTTGGGCCACTAACCTAGCTTTATTTCTAATAACATTACCCGATTCATCCAACGTATTCCTAAAGATCCATTTAGTACCAATAGTTGGTTTATCATGGGGTCTAGGAATAAAATGTCAAACTTGGTTGCGCTCAAATTGATTGAGCTCTTCTTGCATTGCAAGCAACCAATATGAATCGGCCTCAACTTCGAGGATGTTTTTGGGCTCAATGTGTGAAATAAAAGCAAAATGCCCACATAAATCATGGAGTTTTGATCGAGTAGTTATCCCCTTGATACATCACCTATGATGAGGTTTTTGGGATGATTTGAAGCAAATCTCCAATCCTTTGGAAGTGGTTGTATTGAATCCACTTCAACCTCTTGAACTTCACCTTGTTCGTCAATCTTTAACTTTTCTTCTTCTATAGGTGAGTCTTTTAAGGTTATCCTCTCCATGTCTTCACCTAAAGAATCAATCCCTACAACATTCTTCATAAAAGCAATAGATTCCTCAAACTTAACATGTATAAATTCTTCAATAGTCAGGGTAGATCTATTAATGACTTTATAGACCTTACTAGTATTTTAATACCCAACAAAATATAGCTTCATAAGATTTGGCATCAAATTTTCCTAAATTATCTTTAATGTTTAAGACAAAGCATTTACAACCAAAAACTTTAAAATAGGAAATATTAGGTTTTCTCAAATAGTAAATTATAAATGAAGTTTTAGAAATATTTTTACAAAAATAAATTCTATTTAAGATGTAACATGATGTGTTTACGGCGTCGGCCTATAAATATTGAGGGAGTCCGTATTCATTCATCATTGTCCTAACCATTTCTTGAAGAGTACGATTCTTCTTTTCAACGACTCCATTTTGTTGTGGAGTTCTAGGACAAGATAGTTCATGTTTGATTCCACTGTCTTCACAATAAGTGATAAAGGAATGGTTAATGAATTCATCACCTCTATCACTTCGTATGGGTAAAATTGAAAAATCTTTTTCCTTTTCAACTTTTTTTCTAAATACTTAAAAATGTGAAAAGCTTGATTTTTGTGTTCTAAAAAGAAAACCCATGTAAAACAAGAAAAGTCATCAACCAAAATAAAACAAAACGATTTTCACTTAGACTGTTGGTTTTTGTTGGGCCAAATAAATCCATGTGAATTAACTCGAAAAGTCTTGATGTCATGATATCCTTGATTGTTTTGAAAGATGACTTGGTCTGTTTTTCAAGTTGACACGCACTGGAAATGCGATCCTTTTCAAATTTCAAATAAGGAATACCTTTCACCACTTTTTTAGTGTTAAGTTTAGATAGATTGTCAAATGAAACATGACCTAGTCTCCTATGCCATAATCAAGAATATTCATTAAAAGCATTTAAACTTGTAACATTACAATATAAATTAGACATATCAATCATATAAACATTATTTTCACAAAACCGGAAAGCACACATGTCTTGGTTTGTCTATCTAAAATATTGCAAGATAAATCATCAAAAACTACTTTAAAACCTCTATCACAAAGTTGACAAATACTCAAGAGGTTGTGCCTGAGACCATCAACTAAAACTACATTTTCAATTAAAGAAAATAAGCCAATTTTAATGTTACTTATACCGATAATTTTTCCTTTTGAATCATCTCCGAAGGTGACGGTGCCATCTCCATGGTATCTTGATAGGATTGCAAAATTGTTGATATCTCAAGTCATATGCCTTGAGCAACCGCTATCAAGATACTACCGCTCCCTACGTCTTGAAGCCTTGGTGTGTACCTACATCAAGTAACGAATTGGTGATTTTGGTACCTAAATTTTCTTGGGTCCTATAGTGTTAGCTTTTCGAATCCAAATATGGTCATTAGAAGCATTTATTCTATCAAAATAAAATTTAGATAAGTGACCATTTCGGCCACAATAAGTGCATGAATAAACTTTACCATATATAAAAGTATGATGAGTGTGTGAGGTATGAGCAAGCTTGGTACGCGTAGTATGTCTAACATGATGTGTATGTATATGTTGTGATTTAGGAGTATGGGTATGTGTAGTATGATGAGCATGTGTAGCATGACATATTTCTTTGGAGTATATTTCTTAGGAAACAATGCCTCCAACCTAACTTTATCAAACTCACATTTCTTTAACACATCTCCCAATGAGCTAATTTTATCTTTCAAGATAAAAATCTCGTTTTTATCAATAATAAAAATTTTGCTTTATATGAAATTTTATATGCATCAAATTTTTGTGTGGATATGAGTGTGGAAGATAAATCATTTTTTTCTTTAGAAAGAATAACAATTTTATTTTGAAGATTCCATTTTTTCTTTCCATTTTTAAATACTTCTTTTTTAAGGAAATCATAGCTCTTAGACAACTCTTCAAAAGCCTCAGCCAATTCATCCATTGGTAATTCACAATCATCAAATGAGGGTTCAGATGTTACCTTAGGTGTGTAATATTAGTCATGAAACACATGTATGATGTATCCACGTCTTCATTGATTTCACTCTCCGAGTCCCACATAGCTTTGAGAGTCTTCTTTTTATCGGCTTCTTGGAGGTTAAAGGTTTGCTTTTAGTCTTCGGACAATCCACAACCATGTGGCCGGCTTCTGGCAATTGAAGCATATCACATTCTTGTCTTCTTTCCCTTGTCATCTTCTTCTATTATTAAACTTGGCCTTATTGTGCATCCTCCTTCCATTTTTCACTAGGAGGAAATTCATCATTATCATCGGAGATGGTGGGAGTGGATTTGAAAGCGATCATCTTCTTTTGTGATGTCATCTCTTCCCTTGCCTTCCTCTCCATTTCATGGGTCTTAAGGTTTCCATAAGACGGATGAACTACATCTCTTCTTTGTCGTTTATCTCCTTCAATGTAGTAGCCTTGACTTCCCATGAGGGTGGAAGTGCACGAATGACCTTCCTTACTTTTTAATCATTGTCAATAGCATCACCTAAAGAAGCAATACCATTAGTTATTTTAGTAAATCTTGTTATCATGTCATCAATGGTTCTATTATCATGCATGGTGAAATTTTCATATTGGGAACACAAGAGATTAATTTTTGCTCTCTTGACTTGTGACGTTCCCTCGTGTGTGACTATTAGGTATGTCCAAATCTCGTAGATGGATTTACAATGGATGACCCTAACAATATCGTCATTGTTCAAAGTTTGAAGGAAGGCATAGTGTGCCTTAGCATTTGCATCAAAACTCCTTAGTGGCAATGTCAGACCAAGTGTCCTCTCACCAATGGGTACACTAAAGGGTTTAGTCACCACTTTGCAACCCAGCTTTCTAAGGATTACAAAAATATGGTCATCTTAACCTTCCATATAGGAAAGTTAAGGCCATCAAACTTCGGAGGGTCTTAATACCTTCGGCCATTTTTACTAAAGTGGATGAAAATAAAATTGTGATAGAAGTGATTAGCAACTATGATCTCTCTAAGAATGTTAAGCCAAAATCTAGATACCAAGGCTCTGATATCAATTGAAATACACCAAGAGGGGGGTGAATAGGTGTTTTGCTAATCAAATGCTATTTTAAAATTACTTATAATAAATTATGCAAACGGTCACAACAAATAAGAATTGAAACCGAATTTCTCGTGAAGGGCTCTAGAACTTCTCCTCTTTGATTTCTCTAGATAATGAGTTGAGATGCTCAATTGCCTCCTTATTGAGATGAGTATAGACCGATAATGAGAGTGATGGAATGAAAGCAATTTACAATGCAAGATGAACAATTACACAAGTATGAATAATGAAAAGCAATAGAGAGTAAGGCACAAGCAATGGCAAACACAAAGGAATTATTCCGATGATCGAGCCACTGCTCTACTTCCCCACCTTCATCACAATGAAAATTTCACTATCCTCTAGGGATCTTCCACAAATGGACCTTACACAAAGTGATTGTAAAATTAAAGAGATAAGAGAATTACCGTGTAGTTTTGGGCTAACGGGTCGTGTTGACGAGGAGGAATACGATGAAAGCTTTCGGCGTTTTTGTTTAGTAACAAAGAATTGTGCTCGTTTTTAGTTGAAAAGAGAGTGGAGAGAAGGGAAGTGACTTAAAGAAAAACTTAAAATTTAGAGAAGGCTTTAGAAAAGGTGGATTTTGTATAAAACTTGAAAAGTGATTTGTTATTTTTTTTAATAAAGAAGAAAATCTGGGTTCACTATCTCACTACTCAACGATTTGTTCTTCTATTGAAATCCTTAGTGCCTCAACTGGATCATAGGCAAAACTTAAGATTGACTTCAGAAAGTTTGAAGTAAAGCATATAAGATGGTTGGAAAAGTTAACTTTTCTTTAATAAACCGTCTTGAATCGAATGTTAAAATCATCAAGAAGTTTAAGTATGAGATAAAAACAAGTTCAAGAGACGTTTTTAAAGAAGTAGGAGTTTAAAAATTCAAACCCATCCTCATGTGCCTTTAAGAACACTTTCAAAGAAGAAAGGCTTTAGTTTAGGCATGCGAATGATTCATTTGGTCTTTTTCATGAAAATAAAAAAGAAGAAGAATTGAAGAGAGGTACAATAGTGAGCCCAGAAAATGGAATTGCTACTCATGGAATATGAAAAATAATTCAAGTAAATGAAACAGGACATACCGTGAAATGGAGTGGAAGAAGAGAAAGTTTGTTCCTTGTATTGATGTCACTTCAATCTTCAGGTTACAAGCACTCAATTCCTCTCTCTCACAGGTATTTGATCTGAACTATGAATTATAAAATAATGTTACAACTTCTATACTATCTAACAAAGAGCCAAACCTTAAAGAATAAATAAAAATTCTAATCCTAGTCTTCGCCCTTTTTCAGTACAAAACCCTGCCTTTTATAAGCAAAAACCAGAGGGAAGTAGTGAGGCGATAAGGGGATCAACGCTCCCCTTATCTCCACCAACAAGCCACGGATCCGCGGCCAGGATGTGGCCAATTGGCCACATCCAGGTGGAGCGATGGTTGGCGTGGATTTGGGCTCTCTTTTGTCTTGCTAGATTCACTATTGCAGCTCCCAGATTTAGCGAAACAATCTTTGATTTGTTGCTTCAACCGCATGATTTGAGAAGATTCATTTCAACTAGTTTTCAACCTCTCTGATTTGTCAAGATCTGCCTGATTCCCTGATTTTGAATTATTATGAATTAATTAGGCTTTTGGGCTTGTTTCTCTGGCCTATCCTTTAGCAATGGGCCTGCACTTTTAAAGAAAAATAGGACTTATTAATATGATTTATTTAGATAACAAGCATAGTAATGTGACAATATGTATGCAATATATGTGACGATCACACCCCCACACTTATCTTTTGCTCACCCTCGAGCAAATATCAAAACTAATTCTAATCAATTATTAGACCACTTTCGCAGGTCACTCGATGCACTGAGCATGTGCAACAAGCCATTAAACCTCTAGGTTACCCCCAGAGGACGAGTTTTGTCGTGAGGGTTTTCAGTGGATTGCACCCACAAAATCCATAAAAAAAGAAAAAAAGTTAGTATTTCGAAAAGCGTTTTGAAAAGAGAAAATATTTGAAGTATATTTGTAAGAGTTTAAGAATATATAAGTTATAGGAATATCACATTTTCATTCATTCCTAAACTTAGTCTCTATTCAAAAACATGTTATCAATCAAAGTAAGGAGTCAATTGTATTTCTCATCTAATCTATTACTTTACCCTGAGTCATATGCACCATCGTGACTGTGAAGTTTGACTAAGGATTCTTTAACATTAACTCCTATGCCTATTTATATTTATTGTTGGTGGTATTTATTCCTCAATTCCATTAGGCTTTCTAATCTGCCCATCATAGTCGGTGACACCCAAACTGGACAGTTTTAGGGCACCAGGTGAGAAAAAACCCCTAAGGACTTAAACACTCGAGCAGACAAGGCCACGAAACTAAGGTTTTTATTTATAAAATGTACCCCTTTTAGGCGTGAATACTTATGCTTCATGATGCACAAATACCCAACTTAATCAGAGGATTTATATATATCTAATTATCTTTTGCAGAAATACTAAGGCTTGCTTAAGCCAAAGCACCTAGCTGATCGATAATTAGATTTGTTTATTTTTTTATACATATATAGTTTTTTTAAGGCATAAGAGTCTTTATTTTTGAAACCTAAGTGTGTAAGTGTATAAAGTGTGCATATTTCATCAAGGTAAAGATCAAGACTAAATTACTTTCACAAATTCCTAACCCTAAAAATCAAACAAGTGATCTGAGTTTGACCAAGTATAAGAAATCCTAATTATGATTTCCTATTCCTTAAAATTGACTTAATTTCTTACACAAAATATATCAAATATTGTTTTACCTTTCAAAAAAGTTTTTATTTTCTTATATATATTATATTTTCTTTTTTTATATTAGTCATGTTAGAACCCTCCCCACACTTATCTCATGCATTGTCCCCAATGTATGAAAGAAATGTATAGATGCATGAAATGAAATGTAAAAGAGGTGCATATATTATACAAAA
>JAVJIF010015470.1:0-60818 GCA_038442645.1 Agave tequilana | reverse complement strand
TTGCATTCCTCCTTCGGCTTCACCAGTGGCTATTTGGATTCCTCCTCTAGCTCCACCAGTGGCTGCTTGCATTCGAAAGTATATGGTAGGGTAATTTCCTCTCGCATTTATGAATTGGTTCAGGAAGGTCAAAACTTTTGCCAGATTCTCCCCCTACGGGTACCTAACGATCAACATTGCCTGGGTGCAGACCAAGAATGCTTCGTGGATGCTACTTTTACTAAATTCACGGCTTGTCAAAATCCCCACGTGCACCGATTCCATGGTCCGACTCATCGACCAAGTCATCTTTCGCTCTGTAGTCACTGATTGAATGAAGGCCAGCGGATAATGGTGACTGCTCTTTGGAAGATAGTAGCGGTCTCCATTTAGGGTGTAAACCCATTTCCCTTCCCTAACAAGCAGTTGTCGATCGTATCCGGCACTGCATCTTTAGAGAGAAAGTCGGGCTTCCTGAGAATTGTGTGGTTCTCCTCCTCGAACACGGCTGTCGATAAGATTATTCTGAGGGTTCGGTAACCCCCGCCCAAGATGAGGGTATTGCATTCGGGAGTGGTTTCTTTGCTAAACAATGAGGCCTGCCCCTCGAACTAGAAATGGATGTTTCCGTCCATTCCCCTCACAGACCCAAACAAAGTGTTGGATGGGCTAGGAGAATAATGCACTACAAAATAAAGAAAAGCAAAACATGTTAGCCTCCAAAGACAGAGAAGGAAAAAATTCCTAAGTCCTAGCTTCGCTCTCCAAGTGAAGCTAACTCAAAGTTAGCTTCATTCCTCGAGCGAAGCTAGCTTCGCTCTAAGGAAAAGCCTTGCACTACCCAAAGGTGAAGTACAAAAAGCCCCAAGGGCTGGCTTCGCATGGAAGCTTAAGAGGCACTTGTGCTCAAGGGGCTCAACGACCCTCATTCAGCTTCACGCTGAGGCTCAGCCTCGCATTCTACCAAGTGACATAATGCAAGAAGCACTAAGGGCTAGCTTTACATGGAAGCCTAAGAGGCAACGCAGCTTCGCATTCTGTCACTTGACAGAATGTAAAAAGCCTTAAGGGCTAGCTTCGCCTGGAAGCTTCTTAAATAAATCCTTTGGTTTCTGATATTGACCAGC
Organism: Agave tequilana; assembly: GCA_038442645.1. Classification (NCBI taxonomy): domain Eukaryota; kingdom Viridiplantae; phylum Streptophyta; class Magnoliopsida; order Asparagales; family Asparagaceae; genus Agave; species Agave tequilana. The sequence goes on along the minus strand of JAVJIF010015470.1, from coordinate 59,712 downwards.
AAAATTAAAGGGGAATAAATCCCCTAAAAATTCAGCAAAATCAAAATTAAGGGAGTCTGATTCCCTGAAATCATCAGATTCTGATGAATCTTAAAAATTCGCCATAGATTAAGCCAAAATTGGCTGTGAAAGAGATTGAAAAATCTCTGAAAAAAGAGGCAAACCCCGGATGCTCGATGGTCGGAGGAGGCGGCACCGCCGCTGCAAAGGTGGCGACCTCTTTCTCCGGGGACTGTTTGGTGCCATTATAGCCGAATGAGTTCTTGAAAAGTCTCAAGTGAAGAAGACGAAGAGAGATGGTTCAAATCTTTGATGACACGAAGTTAAAAAGAAGAAGATAGCATCTTTTGATCTAGCCCTCGGGCATTTATAGACAAATCAATGTCTAGCTTCACCTCCTTAAAAGGAGTGCAAGCTACCGTTTCAAATTAAATTTGAAACGACGGTTGGAGGTTCAAAAACCTAAACAGCAAAGTTATTTAGCTTCGCTTAGACGGCATCTTCAGCTTCATGTGAGGCTTTATTTTAGCTCCGCTATGAGCTCATCATTAGCTTCGCATGAAACTTTATTTTTAGCTCCACTGAGACCTTATCTTTTAGCTTCACATGAAGCTTCATATCTTTTAGCTTCACCTGAAGCTTCATCTTTAGCTCCGCTGAGAGCTTATCCTTTAGCTTCGCTCAAAGCTCACTCCACGTGGAGTTTCTAGGTTAAACTAATCTGGTTATCTAGCTCAAGGCACATTTACTCCAAGCCCAATGGACTCTTTTTACCTAAGCAATTTCAAAATTTAGATCACAAGCTTTAGGTTCAAAGTATTTCAGAGTCTGACCAATCTATTACAGATTCACAAAAACTTAGAAGATGATTTTGTTGACACTTTAAAAAGACAAACTCTAAGGCAGCTCTGCACCCTGTCCGAACAATGTCAAATTTATCGACACTTCTAAAAGACAAGTCGCAGACAGGCTGAAGACCTGCTCATCCTTAATGGACAAACTAATGACTTGGACTCCACTGATCCTATGAAGCAGACAGTGAACCAAGCATTTGCCTTCTGAAGAAGCCTAAGAGGCAAACATTTAGCTTCGCTGCAAACTCAACTTTAGCGTAGCAATCTCAGTAGCTCCGCTGTGGGCTCATTTCTTAGCTTCACCTAAAGCTTTTCATAGCTCTGTTAAGAGCTCTCTTTTAAGCTTGTTGCAAACTTAATGGTAGTTTCGTACAAGTTACCTTTAGCTCCACTATGAGCTTATCTTTTAAGCTTCGCATAAGCTCTTTTAGATCCGTTGTAAGCTAGCTTTGCGGCTAGCTCATATGGTCATTTTTTTACCATTTAAATCTCAGTACGAGATTAATGTGATAAAATATCACTTTGGGCAGTTAATTATCATGATTTTTTTACTCCTTAATTGGTTGGAGATGAACAAGGAAAATTCTTAAATTAGTTGGAGAAAATTAAGGGATTGTAGTAATAACCCTGAGCCAGCTGTCTAATTAACTTCACCAACATGCACTAGCTTCACAGAAGCTGTATTTAGCTTTGAGTGAAGCTATTCTAGGTTCATAGTGAGGCTAAACTGCTAAAAATCAGGGGAGCAGTTACACCCCATTAAGCTATAACTAACCCAATGTTGGGTAGGCTCTCAGCCGGATTTTTGGAAGGACCCTTGGCTGGATTTTCGAAGGTTGAACCTTCGATTGCTGATTTTGGCTGATCTTCTTGGAGAGATTTCACAAGAGATTACTCTTTATCCTTCAAGTTTTCTTCAGAGAACTTTGCTTCTCTTTTAGGGTCCTAATACTCTTACGATCTTCCTTTCTCAAAGGATTTTTAGAACCATGCGAGAAGAAAATCTTTAGGCAGCAGACTCGAAAACTCAATCACTCGCATCGTTAACGGAACAAAGTGGTCGCGCATTGACCAGGTTTCCACTGGTATACTTCTCCAGAAATCTCAATAGAAGATTCTTGTAATTTTCTTTTTAATTGTAATTTTCTACAACACTTTTATAAGTTTTCCCACTTTGAATCAATAGAAAACAAGATGTGATAGAATACAAGAAGTTTCAAAGGCTAGCTTCGCATGGAAGCCTAAGAGGCAACGCAGCTTCGCTGTGAAGCTCAGCTTCGCATTCTATCACTTGACAGAATGCAAAAAGCCCTAAGGGTTAGCTTTGCCTAAAAGGTTCTTAAAAAAACCCTTTGGTTTTTGATATTGACCAATGAAATTAAAAGGAAATAAATCTCCTAAAATTTGACAAAATCAAAATTAAGGGAGTCTGACTCCCTGAAATCATCAGATTATGATGAATCTTAAACATCCGCCATGGACTAAGCAAAATTGGTTGTGAAAGAGATTGAAGAATCTCTAAAAAAAGGAGGCGCATCCCTACCGAGGATAGGATGCTCAATGGTCGGAGGAGGTGGCGGTGCCGCTACAGAGGTGGTGGCCTCTTTCTTCGGGCGTTATTTTGGTGCCATTAGAGCTCGAAGGAGTTCTTGAAAAGTCTCAAGCGAAGAAGACGATGAAAGATGGTTCAAATCTCTAAAGACACGAAGTTAAGAAGAAGAAGATAGTGTCTTCTGATGGAGCCCTCCGACTTCTATAAACAAATCAATGTCTAGCTTCGCCTCCTCAAAAGAAGTGCAAGCAGGCGTTTCAAATTAAATTTGAAACGATGGTTGGAGATTTGAAAACCTAAGCAACGAAGTTATTTAGCTTCGCTCAGATGGCATCTTCAGCTTCGCATGAGGCTTTATTTTAGCTCTGCTGTGAGCTCATCATTAGCTTCGCAAGAAGCTTTATTTTTAGCTCCGCTGAGGCCTTTTCTTTTAGCTTCACATGAAACTTCATATCTTTTAGCTTCACATGAAGCTTCATCTTTAGCTCCACCGAGAGTTTATCCTTTAACTCACTCCACGTGAGTTCCTAGGTTAAACCAATTTGGTTATCTAGCTCAAGGCACATTTACACCCAGCCCAATGGACTCCTTTGACCTAACCAATGTCAAATTTTAGGTCACAAGCTTCAGATTCAAAGTATTCTGGAATCTGTACCAATATATTATGGATTCACGAAAACTTTGAAGGGTTTTGTTGACACTCTAAAAAGATAAAACTCCAACGCAACTCTGTAACCGGTCCGAACGATGTCAAATTTATCGACCCTTCTAAAAGACAAGTCGCAGACAGGCTGAAGACCTGTCCATCCTTGATGGAAAAACCAATGACTTGGACTCCACTTATCCTATGAAGCAGACAGTGAAATCAAGCATTTGCCTTCTGAAGAAGCGAAGAGGCTAACATTTAGCTTCGCTGCAAGCTCAACTTTAGCTTCGCAGCAACCTCGGTAGCTCTGTTGTCGGCTCATTTCTTAGTTTCACCTGAAGCTTTTCATAGCTTTGTTGAGAGCTCCCTTTAAGCTTCGCTGTAAACTCAATGGTAACTTCACATAAGTTATACTTAACTTCACTATTAGCTTATTTTTTAAGCTCCGCATGAAGCTCTTTTAGCTCCACTGCGAGTTCATATGGTCATTTTTTACCATTTAAATCTCAGAACGAGATTAATGTGATAAAATATCACTTTGGGCAGGCCATGATCTTTTTACTCCTTAATTGTTAGAGAGGATCAAGAAAAATCTCTCAATCAGTTCGAGAAAATCAAGGAATTGTTGTAACAACCCTGAGCCAATTGGCTAATTAACTCCGGTAGCATGCGCTAGCTTCACAGAAGCTGTATTTAGCTTTGTAGTGAAGCTAAACTGCTATAATCAGGGGAGCAGTTACACCCCATTAAGTCTATAAATAGCCCACTGTTGGGTAGGCTCTAGGCTGGATTTTCGGTATGACACTTGGCTGGATTTTTTGATGGCTAAACCTTTGATTGTTGATTTTGGCTGATCTTTTTGGAAAGATTTCACAAGAGATTACTTTTTAGCTTCTGAGTTTTCTTCAGAGAACATTGCTTCTCTCAAGGTGCTAATACCCTTCCAATCTTCCTTTGTCAAAGGATTTTCAGAACCTGACGAGAAGGAAATTCTTAGGCAAAATACTCGAAGATGCAATCACTCGCATCATCAAGGAACAAAATGGTCGCACGCTGATCAGGCTTCCACTGGCATACTTTCCCAAAAATCTCAGTAGAAGATTCTTGTAATATTCTTTTTACTTGTAATTTTCTTCAACACTTTTGTAAAGTTTTTCCACTTCTGAATCAATGGAAAACAATGATGTTAACATGATCATGGCTAGTACTTATTCAAGAATTTGCCATTGATCAGCATCATGAGCATATCACCCTTCGAATTTGCGAGACGATAAGCATCATTTGAGTAAACTGACTCTACTATAAAAGGTCCCTCCTATTTGGGTTGGAATTTGCCTTTGGTCGTGTGTGTCATGACCATAGGTCTTTTGACAGCTAAGATCAAGTTTTCCTTCTGGAAGATTCTCTCTTTGATCTTTTTGATGAAGGCCTTTGAGACTCGAGCTTAATATAACTCGATGCGTTGTTGAGCTTGTAATTGCTTCTCGTCTAACACTTCAAGCTCTAAGAGACATAATCGATCATTGTCTCCTTCTGTCATCTTGGTTGCCAAAGCAACATGTAGTAATGATATTTGTATCTCTAGGGGTATGACTGCTTCACATCTATAGTCTATAGAAAAAGGCGTATTGTCTGTAGGAGTTTGGACCGTTGTTTGGCCCAAAGACATTCGCTAAGCTTCTCATTCCAGTCTCATTTGTTTGAAAAGAAGAACTTTTTGAAAATCCTGATGATCATCTTATTAAACGCCTTTGCTAACTCGTTAATGGAGGGTTGTATGCAGTTGAAGCCACATTCTGCATTTGATATTTGTCGCAAAACTAAAAGAATGATTGGCTCACGAATTAGGGGCCACTATTATGGATGATCCTCCTAGGAACACCAAATCGATGAATAACATGGTGTTTAATGAAGTTAATCACGTTAATGGTTTTAACTTCGGCGGGTGGTATGACTTCTGCCTATTTTGAAAAGTAATCGGTTATCATAAGGATGGACCGATGACCTCTGGTAAATGAAAGACTAATGAGTCCTATAACATTAATTTCCCATGCTTCAAATGGTCATGAAGCAACTGTAGAATGGAGTAACTTCGGGAGCTAGTGTATGAAATTCGCATGATAACATGCTTTACACCTTTTGCATATTGCTTTGCAACGACAATCATCGTTGGCCAATAGTCAAGCTTGCGTAATCGGTCCTTGAGCTTCAGACCTGGCTGATGGACACCACATATGACATCATATGCTTCTTTAAGTACTTTTTGTGCTTTCGAGGTGGATAGAATCAGAGAAGTACATCATCGTACAAGCGATGGTATAGCATTTTTACCACCGAATCATGATGGCAGTGAGGGGATTTCCGTCAAGTGAAAGCCGCCTTCCTGGGATCGTCGGGTAATATGCCATGCAAGGCATAGTCGATGATAGAGAATTGACAGTCTCTAGGTTTGAAGTTGGTTGAAGTTGTATGAACTTCGCTGACTGCTAAACTATACTTTGGAAAGAAGAGATGATGAGTAGCTACGGTAAGATAGTAGCTGGTGTTGACCGACAAGGCCAATATAGTTGCAAGTGCAGCTAGAGCATCTGCCCTCATGTTTTTGAGGCGAGACACATGGTTGATATAGAAGCCATCAAATGTATTAGCCAACTTAATAGCTGCATGGGGATAAGGTATCAAGTCTTCATAATGAACCTCATACTTCTCCTTGATTTAATTAACAATCAATTTGGAGTCACTATAGGCTTCAAGGTACTGTACCTCCATTTGTTGGGCGAGCTGGAGGTCAATACGCAGGGCATTGCACTCAGCTACATTATTAGAACAAGGTTCCGTTAATGAAAAGACACGAGGGAGAATGTGGTTGTGCAGTGAAACAAACACCACCCACTCCGGCCACTATCTTGCCTTTAGGGCCCATTGTTGAAGCGCAATCAAATAACATTTACCAAACTTCATCGTCTGAAGTCATGTCAGCTTTGATGACCTCTTCGTAATGTCTTCATGTAGCTTTAAAGTTTTCGGTACCGGATCGGTTGTTAAAAAGTCTGCAAGAGTTTGACCTTTGATCGCATTCTGAGGTACAAATCATGTCATATTGAGATAATAATATAGCCCAATTAGCCAATATAGAGTTCAAAGAACCTAGTTTTATCATGAGAATCTATAGAGGATTGACTCTAGAAATAACATGGATGGTTTGCCCCACCAAATAATGTTATGTCTTTTGGATGGCAAAGATGAGCACTAGGTATTCTTTCTCGACTGGGTTGTAGCGACATTCTTCTGCGCAAGCAGAGGGCCCAATGAATAATTCATAGCTCTTACATAAAATAAGAATGGATTTCTTGAAATGGGAGCTATTAAGACTGATGGCTTGGTGAGGTATTCTTTGATATTCTCGAAAGCATTCTGATAAGCAGTACCCAGATGAAGGAGACACCCTTTTTCATTAACGTTGTGAAAGGTTGACATCGGCCTGAGAGATTCGCAATGAATTTTAGATGTAGGCAAGCTTGCCTTGTAAACATCTAAGCTCCTTAAGAATTTTTGGAGGTTGCATACTTTGGATGGCATTGATCTTGTCGGGATCAAGGTGAATCCCTTTGGATGTAACAATGAATCTCAAGAATTTAACGCTTGACACTCCCAAGAATGACTTCATAAGGTTCATTTTCAGCTGATGAGCCCGCGTGATATCAAAACCATTCTTAGGTCACGGAGATGGTTACTTATATTGCGATTTGGACTGTGATGTTGTCAACATAGCATTCCATCATTTTCAGTAATTAATCACGAAAAATCATGCTCATTGCACGCTGGTTTTTCAAGCCAAATGGCATCACCGTATAGCAATACACCCCTAACGGTATTCAGAATGACTTATACTTTTCGTCATCCGGGTACATCTTGATCTGATTGTACCCTAAAAAATCATCCATAAAGCATATCCTTTCAAAACCACATGTGTTGTCAATCATGACATTTGTGATAGGTAATGGAAATTCATCTTTAGGATAGTCTGTATTAAGATCACAAAAATCAATACAGACTCTGATCTTTCCGTTCTTCTTGATTACGAGCACAATGTTAGTAACCCAATCTAGGTGTTGTTCTTCTCAAATGGAGTCACATTTGATAAGTTGTGAACTTTGGCTTCGATTGCTGCCATGATATTGGGGCAAAATGTTGTTGATGTTGTTTAATCGCTTGGCGTCGGTTTAATATTGACACAATGCATGGCCACCTAAGGGTCGAGGCCAGACATGTCTTCATAACTCTATGCAAATACATCTATATATTCTCCTATAAGAGATAAAAGATCTTGCTTCTCCACTGGCTATAGGCTTTTGCTTATAGAAATAAGCTTTGTGTTCACTTGGTCACCTACATCGACTTGGACCACTTTGTCCTCAGTGGGAGGCTCACGTTGTTCAAAACAATTTTCCCATTTGAGGTCAAGTTGTTGAGCCCACGGATCAACGTCGAATGACTCAATATCTTCATCTTACTCTGCCTGCCTAATTGGCATCATGTTGGCGAAGAGATTTTTGAAAATAACCCCACACTAACGTCAGATTCTCAGCCTGATGAGTCTGAGAAATGTGTTGGCAGAGATTCTTCGGTCTCTGATTTAGACTAAGCTGAGGGAGTGATGATCAGGGCGAAACCAGCACTCTTAAAACGCGTTGTTTGTGAAATTGATGAAAAGCTCGTATGTGCTAATGTTTCCTTGATACTTCCATTATAGCATTGGCTCAACGGTCGAATCCACAGGGACGGGAGGCGATGGAAGTATTAACAGTTTTTATTCACGTCTTATGTTAACAGTTCTTCTTTGTTAAAGAATTAGAAAAAGAAAATAAAAGAAAGGAAAAGGAAATCAAGCATGTGAGAGGTGAGGAGAGCGATGAAAACAACATGGAAACAAAAGAGAAGTGGTTTGGAAAAAAATAGAAAAGAAGATGAAACAAAGGTTAACTAAGAGGATGGTGAAAACATTGATAGAAAAATGATAAAAGAATTTTGGAAATAATTTTCAAAATAAAGTAAAAGAAAACTCATGGCTACTAACTACTAATTGCTCTACTAACCATGCTAACCTCTTAGTGATAGTTGTCTCACATGGATTCTTGGCCATCACTAATCCTTAACTTTAAGAGATGATACAGTGCATGGCTCATAAGATTGATCTTCTACATTCAAGCAACACATCCATACCACTAACAAGTTGCAAGCTACTTATTAAATCATCAAAATCAGTTAGAGGTGAGCATGAAATAAAGAAGACATTGTAAGTTAGCAAGTTAGTAGGTTAGGTGTTAGAATGTTAGAATGTTAGAATCCACCATCATGAGCCATCAATGGCTCTTGCAAGAGTAAGGCCTTGTAGAGGCTATTAGATTCATGTGGATTATCAAGTAAGTGGTTAGATGATTAGTGGTTAGTAGTTAGATTGCCATGAGAAGAAGAAAAATTAGCCAAGAATCATGTAGAAGATGGAGAAGATTACATCGGAGAAGACAGGAGACACCTTTATATAGATTGTCACCATCTATTACATCAATCCCTCTCTATCTCTCTCTGAATCTCTCAGCCCTAATACATGAGCTAAAAATAAAAGAAAATACAAAAGAAATGAAATGAAGAACACCTACCTACACTACCCTTAAACATAGAAACCCTAGCCTAAAAATGAAAACTGCTTCGTTCTGGACCTCTACGGGGGTATTTATAGGCTTAGGAGTATTCTAGAAGACGAGACAGGGCCACGCGTCAAAGATCGACGCGTGATCCCACCATAGGGTCGCGGATCTGCGGCTATAGCCGCGGAGCCGCGGCCATACCAGGGACAAAAGTCCCTGGTTTTGGTACGGGACTCCGTGGCATTTCGGGGAGCTTCCTGGTATATTCTAATTCTAGTAATTTCGCCTGAATATTTGTCTGACGTGAGCAAAGGTCTAGATTCGACGTATCTTTTAGAAAATCCCTTGCTTGGTCTCCAAGTAATGCGAATTTAATTACCCAAAAATGAGTTTAATTAAGCTCTTATTACTCCTTTGCCCTTAAACTCATGATTTACCTGCAAGAGAGACCAAAACACAGTTTAGACCGATATTTTATTCATAAATCGGTGGGAAAATAATAGTGCCGAATTAGAGACTAATCACACCCCCACACTTATCTTTTGCTCATCCCAAGCAAAACAAGAAAAGAAATACTATACTACAAATGTTATTACACCACTTTCGCAGGTGACGCGATTGAGTGTGTGCAACAAGCTGTTAAACCACTAGGTTACCCCTAGAGGAGGAGTTTTGTCTCCTGAGGGTTTTTAGCGGATTGCACCCACAAAATCCATAAAGAAAGAAGACAAATGTTAGTATTTTGAAAAACACATTTTGAAAAAGAAAATTCCTATACAAAAGGGAAGATTTCTAAAAAGTATCCTAAAAGAAGTGTAAAAGAAAGAAAATCTAAAAATTCTATGTTAGTAAACCCTCCCCCACACTTATCTCATGCATTGTCCTCAATGCATCATGATGTATGTATGCATGAAATAAATAGAGAGGGAAGGAAAAATCACCTCAAGGTGGTGGTTCCGGTGGTAGTCTGATTGGTCCACGAAATGTGGTGCGTGGAGTCCGGAGGAACCCACCAGAGACCTCTAGAATACAACCCACTAGAATAATGTAGATATGAATGATTTTTATTAAAAATTTTGCCCTCTCTAATTTTTAAATTTTCAAAATAATTTCAGAGTCAAATTTATCAAGACCCTTGTCCCAGAATAGAATGATTGATTTGGACTCAGGAAGTACAGGAACTAATACTGACTCAAGAAAAAGACTTAAGTCAAGTAAAGGTTCGGGAGTCGAGATTGGTTCAGGAAGTGATTCCCATACCTGTCATTCTTAAGCTTGAATCACCAATCTTAGGAAGTCACATTCCATCATGGGAAAATGAATATGGACCTGAGTTTCAACTTTCATCATAATTATTGGGGAGATTTCACTCCTCGTTTTAAAATTACCGCAAGCGCACAGTCGTTCAATGTAGCACTTGAGGGTCGGTCCACAGGGACAGTGGTTCTTACAGTTTCAACACTTCTACGCGAATTGGTAAAAAGTTTGTGGGAGTTTTATTCTAAACTATATGTTAATTTAGAAAAGTGAAGTACTTAGGATCGAATCCCCTAAACCAGCATCGAGTGGTCAATTTCGATCTCCATACCGGTTTGTTGTCACTTACTAAATCTCTACTTCTAATAGGCAAACTAAGGGTCTGTTTGGTTGTCGTAACTGGCTGTAATTCGTAGTTGTAATTGGTAAACTCTTTTACAATTGTAAATGAGTTACATGTAAGTAAATTATACGGTGTTTGGTTGGTAATATAAAATTGTAAAGTGGGAAAATGTATTGTACTTTACGGTGTTTGGCTGTCGTAATGTATAAGTCGTAAGTGAAAAAGTTGACCACAAAATTAACTATTTGGTGATTTTAAAGGTTTTAATACTGTAAATAAATATTAAAAAAGTTAAATATTAAAAAATTTTAATATTAATATAAAAAATATTACAAATTTGTATGACCACAAAATTAACTGTAACTGGGCTGTAAGTGAGTGGTAACTGGGTTACAAGTGAGTGTTAGTTGAGTTACGTAAGTCTTTTACGAATTACGGTCCATACAAACGCCGTAGTTGTAACTAGGTAGTAAGTCATTCATGAATTACGAAGTTTTATGCGAAACAAACGGCCCCTAAGTCTGAACACTAGTTCTACGCACATGGTATTGTCTACATCACATGGTCTATCAAAGGTAAATAAAATGACAAAATAAATTAAAAGCAGAAAAGCAGTAAAACCCTAAGTATGGACCATTAACTATTGACACATACCTTGTCAAATAACTAGTGACTCTAGAAATAATCTCCTAAAAGTTATAGTTCAATTGGTGTGCAACCGCTCCTAGTAAGGAGATCTACTGTTGACCACAAGATAATCTAGTCTAGGTTCATCTCCTCTCGGCGCTTTAAACAAATTTAGTTACTCATGGTGAAGTTAATAATAATATGGTCTAGTGAATAAAGCATGTCTCAATAACTTATCTACTAATAACTGAAAATAAATAATCAGATCAATTAAAATAAGCATTCTAGTTAAATTCATTAAGTAAATCAAACTGATTAATTAAACTCAACTAAATGAATTACTAACACATTGATTACCTGAATGTGGCCCTGTCACCACCCACGAATGTGAAGAAGGCTTCATGTCTTCTTTGCATAAATTTGCAGCCAAAGCAAAAACCCCTCAACCAATTGCAAGCAAGTGGACCCCACCAAAAAATGCAACTCTGCTGTACATGAAATATTGTGAAGGAAGTGGATCCATTGCATTAAAAAGCACAGCTAACTTGGTCATGAACAAAGCCCGCCGCCTAAAATTCTCTCCTTTAATGCTCCTTCTTTATTAAAAATTAAACAAAATTCTTAAAAACAAAACAAAAAAAACCTAGAACCTAGATACAATTAATGGTAGGAGTACAATGAAGAAAAAGAAAAAAATATAAAAAATGTAAAACCCTAGGTCATTGCTAACGGCTTCCCTGTAGGAGCCCTATTTTTTACCTTATATAATAAGGATATTTTACAAAACAGCCCCTCAACAATTACATATTACAAATTAATTCAGTTTTGACTCAGGCTGATTTTATAAATGGCCAATACGGGCATTCAAATAAAAGAATCAGCAAAAACTATCAACATGAAAGTTGTAGATCTTCAATTCTCTTTCCGTAGACACCTGGATGACCATTTTTGAGATCGTGTAGCCAAAGTTATCGCAAAAATACCGCAACATGCTTGAAAAGCATCCTCCAATCTTTTACAAATTGCGGCATTTAATTGCTGAAAGTATCCGGATTCCTCTTCTCTTTTCTTTATCTGTTCCCTGCAAATTTCAATCAAACATACCCGAGTAGCATTATTTATATACAAATAATAGATAATTAGGAGTATAAAAATGGTATAAAACCATGCTGATCAAATACCCCCACACCTATCTTTTGCTAGTCCTCGAGCAAAATTAATAAAAAGAAAAGAAAAACTAAACTATCCTAACTCACTTTCGTAGGAATCACGGTTGCACTTAGCACATGCAACAAGCCGTTAAACCCCTAGGTTACCCCTAGAGGATGAGTTTTGTCTCGTGAGGGTTTTCAGTGGATTACACCCACAAAATCCAAGAAAGTTAGAGATTAAGAAATAAATAAAAGTAAAATAAGGATAACCGAAAATCAAGAAAAGAGAAACAAATCAATTTTTTTTTTAGTTAACTAGCTAGTAAGATCATCAATTTCCATGAGTTTCATTTTCAAGTAAAACCTCAATTCAAAAAAATCATATTGGCTATAAAATAAAGTCTCATATCCAAAGCTTTACACCACTGTCCTAAGTTTTAGATCCTATGTACCCAGTGATCGTAATGTAGTTCTTAAGCTTGGGAATATTTAATTACAACTTTCATATTTTTTTGTGATAACAAATTTTTTTCTTTTCTTTTTTAAGACTTTTTTTTAACTATCTTTCACGTAGATACTGAGGCTTCCTGAGGCCAAGGTACCTAGCTAATTGATAATCAAAATTATTATATTTTTATAGTGTCTTGTCCTATTAGCCTTCCTCAGCTACCCATATAGTGAGCTTTGGGCCAATGCTCCCAAACCAGATGGTCTTAGGGCAATAAGTGTAAAGACACTCCTACGGACTTAATTACTCAAGCAACTGAGGCCACAAGACAAGACTTAATAATATCTATTTTATTATATAATAAATCTTTTTTTATTAGTTGTAATCAATGTACCAAGCCTATGAACTTAGAAGTGTAAGTGTTATTGGGTACATAATCACTTAGACTAAGTTTAGATGGTATGTCCGTTTTAAATATCTTTATTTTAAGACTTTATAACTCTTTCATCTTGATTTTACCCTTAAAATTCACTCATGGATACTAAATCTCTCACATACTAGCTAATCATTTGCAGAAAATTTTCAACTTTTTTTTTCAATTTTTTTTTAAAGACTCCTAAAAGAAAATAAAGATAAAGAAAGGGAAAAAAACCTTAAAATCAAAACAAATAAAAAAATGACTCTTAAAAGAAAAAAATGTGAATCTCCCCCCACACCTAAACTATGTCATGTCCTAATGCACACAAATGAATATAGAGATAAAAATAATGTAGCATGTAATTTATACATTCAAAACATGCACACAATCATGATGACCATGCACTCCAAGCATACAAAAAATATATATATATAAACAGTATGCTAGAATTAGAAATACTCACAGTGCACTAGAAAATCAAGTTGTCGAAGCACAACAAAAATTCTTCCTGCATATGGTGGATGCCTCCTTTCTTATCCTGTATCACTTGTAATAAACTCGGTACATAGGTTAGAGAAAGAGAAATAAAAGACTCACTAAATCTGACACAACTAACTAAAAGAGAAATAAAAAAACTCAACAACTAAAAGAAGAAAAATAAAATAAAGCAAATATTTACATATGTACAATTTCACAACTCCCCCACACCTAGACCTTTCTAGGTCTATACCCTCGAGCTCGCTTCCCATCATTCCAATGGGTTCTCTTTAATGGACAAAGTGGAGAGGTTAATCTTTTTGTCATCTTTAATTTCATCCTCTCCAGCTTGTTCATTACTTTCCTCCATCTCCTCTTTCTCTTCTTCCCATACCTCCTCACAAATTCATCATTTTCACACAATATAATTGGAGTGTCTACAATATGATTGCCTACAAATTTAAGCTCATTCTCAAACATCACCTCAAAACTTAAATCAACAATTTTCTTTGGAGGTGTGTAACTAACCAAAGCATCCCTAACCGATTCATTCAAATATATGAGTTCGTCTTCAAATAGGTTTTCAGAGCTTTGATTAATTAGAGATTCTTGAATCAAGTTTTGAAAAGTATGATCATTGGTTGGCTCATCAAAAGTAAAGATACTCAAATCGAGTTTTGTTTTCTCAAAGGGAACTCTAAACTCAAGATCCTCAACACATGTTTTCTCATCATTGTGATCACACTCTTCAACAAAAAGCTCATCAAGAAACAAAGACTCATTATCCATGTAGGCATCCTCACAATTTTGATCAGTGTGCTCCATTTTCTCCATATGAATGGATGCAATTTTTCGCTCCCAACACTTGTCTTTTCACAGAACTTAGAAAATTCATCCTCAAATTTCTTTTGAAGTAAAAAATTCATCATTGTCACATTCCTCTTCACAATAAGATTCAACTGGCTCCACATGAGTTATATGTATAGCCAAATAATTCTAATCACTTCATCCAGACACTGAGGATCATTATCACATTTGTACACCTCATGCATCTTCACAATTTCCTCAACAGGCTTCTCATGTTCAAGCTCTTCAAATTGATTAAGATGAAATAATGGTGACTCGAAGGGCATCTCGATGGAATGATTAGACATATCACTATGGCTAACGATTTGCTCTTCGGGTCTAACAGTTTGGCCTTTATTCATTTTATGAAAGTTAATGTGCTCTTGAATAGACAAGGGTCGAGTCAGTGTTGGCTCATGAACTAGTTGACTAGAAAAGGGATCCTTCTCTTGCTCACTAACCAACTCATTTACTGGCCTGTTTAAGCAGTCTCTAGTGTCATAGAGCACTTGCTTTAAAGTTTGCCTGAAAGTTTCAAAAACTTCCTCTAGTGTTGGTTCCTTATTCACCTGATTGCCATTGAACTCAATTTGCGAAAGTTGATGGAACTCTTGAACTTGATCTGAACTTGTGGTTGAAATAGGTTGATTGAGATGAGTCATTATCTTATCCATGTGAGCACATGCCTCGATTAACTGCTGATTGGTTTCGACTATAGTCTGCTGCATGGCTTTAAAACTCTTCTCTAATGTGCTTTCTTCATGCTCATTGTTAAATCTCCAAGACGGAGGTGGTGGTTTAATGTAGGACCAATTAGGTTGAGAATTTTGATATGATTGGTCCCATGAAAATTGAGGACAATTCCAACCCTCCGAATTGAAGTTTGATGGATAAGGCTCGCTCGTAGGTCCTTGAAATGTGTGGAATTGATTTTGACCTAGTCCTAACGAATACCCTATCAAAGGACACTGTTCAGAAGAATGACTTGGATCTTGACAGTGATGGCAACTCATGGGATGGTATGAAGAAAATGAGTAGTTCGTGGGATGGATGTATTCATTAAAGTCAGAAAGAGAGCTTGGTGGATGGAAAGGAGGGTCTGGCCTATAAAATGGATCGTAACCAAATGAATTTGGATAGGCCATAGGAAAGGATTTTTTTTTTTAATTTTTTTAAATTTGTTGTTTTTTTTGAATTTTTGAATTTTTAATTTTTTAATCCGGTAAAAGTGTCAAAACTAAAGATAGAACACCGTGTCTCCGGCAACGGCGCAAAAACTTGTTGGGGAGATTTCACTCCTCGTTTTAAAATTATCGCAAGCGCACAGTCGTTCGATGTAGCACTTGAGGGTCGGTCCACAGGGACAGTGGTTCTTACAGTTTCAACACTTCTACGCGAATTGGTAAAAAGTTTGTGGGAGTTTTATTTTGAACTATATGTTAATTTAGAAAAGTCAAGCACTTAGGATCGAATCCCTTAAACCAGCATCGAGTGGTCAATTTCGATCTCCATACCGGTTTGTTGTCACTTACTAAATCTCTACTTCTAATAGGCAAACTAAGCCTGAACACTAGTTCTAAGCACATGGTATTGTCTACATCACATGGTCCATCAAAGGTAAATAAAATGACAAAATAAATTAAAAGCAGAAAAAGCAGTAAAACCCTAAGTATGGACCATTAACTATTGACACATACCTTGTCAAATAACTAGTGACTTTAGAAATAATCTCCTAAAAGTTATAATTCAATTGGTGTGCAATCGCTCCTAGTAAGGAGATCTACTGTTGACCGCAAGATAATCTAGTTTAGGTTCATCTCCTCTCGGCGCTTTAAACAAATTTAGCTACTCATGATGAGGTTAATAACAATATGGTCTAGTGAATAAAGCATGTCTCAATAACTTATCTACTAATAACTGAAAATAAATAATCAGATCAATTAAAATAAACACTCTAGTTAAATTCATTAAGTAAATCAAACTAATTAATTAAACTCAACTAAATGAATTACTAACACATTGATTACCTGAATGTGGCCCTGTCACCATCCACGCATGTGAAGAAGGCTTCATGTCTTCTTTGCATAAATTTGCAGCCAAAGCAAAAACCCCTCAACCAATTGCAAGCAAGTGGACCCCACCAAAAAATGCAACTCTTTTGTACATAAAATATTGTGAAGGAAGTGGATCCATTGCATTAAAAAGCACAGCCAACTTGGTCATGAACAAAGCCCACCGCCTAAAATTCTCTCCTTTAATGCTCCTTCTTTATTAAAAATTAAACAAAATTCTTAAAAATAAAACAAAAAAAACTAGAACCTAGATACAATTAATGGTAGGAGTACAATGAAGAAAAAGAAAAAAATATAAAAAATGTAAAACCCTAGGTCATTGCTGACGGCTTCCCTGCAGCAGCCCTGTTTTTTTACCTTTTATAATAAGGATAATTTACAAAACAGCCTCTCAACAATTATATATTACAAATTAATTCAGTTTTGACTCAGACTGATTTTATAAATGGCCAATACGGGCATTCAAATAGAGGAATCAGCGAAAACTATCAACATGAAAGTTGTAGATCTTCGAATTCTCTTTCCGTAGACACCTAGGTGACCATTTTTGAGATCCTATAGCCAAAGTTATGGCAAAAATACCGCAACATGATCGAAAAGCATCCTCCAATCTTTTACAAATTGCGGCATTTAATTGCTGAAAGTATCCGGATTCCTCTTCTCTTTTCTTTATCTGTTCCCTGCAAATTTCAATCAAATATACCCGAGTAGCATTATTTATATACAAATAATAGATAATTCGGAGTATAAAAATGGTATAAAACCATGTTGATCAATAATTATGACATAGATATGATAGTCAAAAGCCTTCATTCTCATCCTTTGACCATTCCTGATGTCACTAACCATTCTGTTAGAGCCAAAGAGTCATGTTGCTTTGAAAACTAAGATTCAATTTCAGCACACCCATCTGCACTTGACCAAACTTCAAATGTTGAAAATCCCATTGATATTTTGACAAGTTATCCTTTTACTGAAATTGAACTTGAGCATGAATATGATCCTGAACTTTAATTTGATAATTCAATTTCACTTCCTGATTCAATATTGACTGAGGTGTTTTTACCTGACTTCATGCCTTTTCCCGAGTCAGTATTGGATCCAGTGCTAGTCCATTATGAAATTGAATCACCAACCTTTTATGATCATCATATTGAACTTGACCAATTTCATACTTTTGAAAGTCCCATTAATAAATTGGCAAGTTCTCATTTTTATGGAATTGAACCCAATGAGGAATGCGACTTTGATCCTCAAATTTGTGATCCAGTTCAAATTCCTGAATCAATATTGACTCTTGTTATGTTACCCAATTTGAGCAATATTTTAGAATTAGTTTTGATTCACATACCTGTCATTCTTGAACTTGAATCACCAATCTTAGAAAGTCAAACTCCATCATGGGAAATGAATGTGGATTTGAGTTTCATCTTCTTGATTTGGACCCACTTCCTGAACCAATCTCAACTCCCGAATGTTTACTTGACTTAAGTCTTTTTCTTGAGTCGGTACTAGTTCCTGTACTTCCTGAGTCCAAATCAATCATTCCATTCTGGACAAGGGTCTTGATAAATTTGACTCTGAAATTATTTTGAAAATTTAGAAATTAGATAGGGTAAAATTTTTTAATAAAAATCATAAATATATACATCATTCTAGTCGGTTGTATTCTAGAGGTCTCTGGTGGGTTCCTCTAGACTCTACGCAAGTTGGATTGGGCCGCATTTCGTGGACCAATCAGACCACCACCGGAACCACCACCTTGAGGTGATTTTTCCTTTCCTCTCTATTTGTTTCATGCATACATACATCACGATACATTGAGGACAATGCATGAGATAAGTGTGGGAGAGGGTTTACAAACGTAGAGTTTTTTTTAGATTTTCTTTCTTTTACACTTATTTTAGGATACTTTTAGAAATCTTTTCTTTTGTATAGAAATATTTCACTTTCTTTAAAAACTTTGTGGAAATAAAAGACAAAGTTTTGATATATTTTTAAGAAAATTAAGATGATCTTAAAAACTAAGAAAACCTCAATTATGACATCTTAAACCTAGTCAAAATAATAGATCTTATTTAAAATTATAGGTTAAGTATAAAAGATTGGGGAGATAATTTTATCTTGAATTTTTTGCCTTAGATAATTGCACTTCACACTTACACATTTTTGGGATGGAAACAAAGACCTAAAATGTCAAAAAAAAATAAATAAAAAGAAATATATATATGAATAAAACATCACTTATTAAGCTGGATAATTATGCCTCAAGAAGCATGATTATTCACGCCTAATGGTGGTCAAAAGAAACAAATAAATCCCCTTAGTTTTGTAGCCTTGTTTACTCGATTCCTTAAACCCGACAGATGGTTTCTCATCTGGCGCCCTAGGACCTTCTGATTTGGAGTCATCAGTTAAAGGCTCGCTACATTGGTGAACTAGAAAGCCTAAGAAAACTAAGGGAAGAAAAAAAGAAGAAAAAGAAAAAATATATATAAACATAAATGGCTTGATGGTTAGAGTTGAAATCCCAGAAATCTTCACTATCACAAAGTGCATATTATCAAGGTTTTATGAAAGATAAAATATTCAATCCAATTTTGAATTCTTATCTTAATTGAAAATAAGATCTTGCATAAAGACTAAGTTTAAGGAAGATTAATTTTGGTGGACTTATAACTTTAGATCGCTTATATTTTTCAGAAATATTTCATAAACTCGTCTCTCTTTCAAAATGTGTTTTCAAAATACTAACATTTGTCTTCTTTCTTTATAGATTTTGTGGGTGCAATCCGCTGAAAACCCTCAAGAGACAAAACTCCTCCTCTAGGGGTAACCTAGAGGTTTAACGGTATGTTGCACACGCTCAGTACAATCGCGTCACCTGCGAAAGTGGTATAATAACATTTGTAGCATAGTGTTTCTTTGCTTATTTTGCTCGGGATGAGCAAAAGATAAGTGTGGGGTGTGATTAGTCTCCAATTCTGTATTATTATATCACATTTTCCCACCAATTTATGAATAAAATGTCAGTCTAAACCGTGTTTTGGTCTCTCTTGCAGGTAAATCAAGAGTTAAGGGCAAAGGAGTAATAAGAGCTTAATTAAACCCATTTTTAGGTAATTAAATCCGCATTACTTGGAGGCCAAGTAAGGGATCTGAAAATCACCTAGAGGGGGGGTGAATAGGTGATAATGCTAATCAATGCACAATAAAAAATATGATGCAACAATCAACCCAAAATAAGACTAGAAGCCGAATACCCCGTGAAGGGTTCTGAACTCCTTCCTCCTGATTCCTCTAGATATGAGTTGGAGGTGCGCAATGCAATCTTGTTGTATGAGTATTTGATTGACAATGTGATTATACAACAAGTTAATATAACAATGAAAATGAAGAGCAAGTACAATGTAGTAAAGAAATTGTGAAGTAAGTAGATAAAGTAATGAATATAAAGTAAGTGATTGAAGTAAGAATTAAGAGCAAGTAAAACAAGTAAACCAAACGCAAACACCGAGAATTTTTCCGAGGTTCGAGCACCCAGCTCTACGTCCCCGCCTTCACCCAGAAGGATTTCTAACAACTATAACTTCACAAAGAGGTTACAAATACACTGGAGTACCCAACTCCATAATCTCAAGTACAAGTTCTCTCTTGGTGATCAAAAGACCACAAACTATCTTTTGCAAACGCCTCTTTCCCTTACAAGAGCCCTGTAGAGTAATGGTTAGAATTGAAGCTCAAATAGTGTAAATGGAAAAAGGAAATGAACTAGAGAGAGTTTAGAAAATAAAACTTCAGCGATGAGAAAATCTTCAGCACAAAAACCAAAGACCAAACTCTCTTGAAAGCTTTTGAAAACTTTTGAAACTTTTTGTAAATGCTTGTTGTTATTAAAAACATAACCCTAATCACCCCTATTTATAGGAGAGGATAGGGATTAAAAAGTAAACTCATATAATGTTAATTAGGAAGAATTTGACCCATAAAATATCCCCTAAATACGTTTAGAAACGAAAAACACAAATTTAAAACGTGTTTAAAAGCTAGCCGTTATGGCTGAAACGGCTACCTCGGTCGGCCGGCTGGTCGACCGGGATTCAAACAAAAAGAGCCGTTGCAGGCTCTGGTCGACCGCCCGGTCGACCGAAACAAACAGTGAGTGACACCACTTCAGTCGGCCAGCCGCCCGGTCGACCGAAGGCTTCGGTCGTCCACCCGGTCGGCCGAAGAACGTGCACACAAATACGCATCAAAACTGCCAGAAAACCAGTCGACTGGGTCGGTCGACAGAACTGGCCTAACAAGTGTCGGCCGACCGGTCGGTCGACCGGCTCAGGCCAAAAGTCAAAACTGAACAAGAATTTTAAGGAGATTTTGATATCTAATAAAATATTTTTGATTAAAGATATATATAAAACATAAAATTGAGTTTGTAATCAAAAGGCTTTGTATTAAATTATTTTGTATATATTTATAGGGAATATTTCTAGGAAATGCATGTGCGCAAAAACGTGTGTGTTGGAATATAGAGCTTCAATCCTAATCATTATTCTTTAACAAAACTATAAAACTAGAAACAAAACTAATGAAATATCTTGTTAAATCTTGAAGTCTTGAGCCATGCAAAGCCTAGCTAGAGCCTTCTCTTCTATGTTCCTTCCTTGATGTGCTATAAGCCTTCTTTACTCAATGAACCTAGAATTTCTTTCAAAAGCTAAGCAATGGCCGCTAAACATGGCACAAACCTGAAACTTATCTTGAACAAACTTATTAGAACCAAATAGCTCTTATTTGTTTTGTTATCATCAAAACTCTAAACAAATGGAGAGTGTAACCTTTTGGGCCAACAATCTCCCCCTTCTTGATGATGACAAAACAAATAGGCTATGTAAAAAATAAAAGAGAGGTGTAAGCTCCCCCTCAAATTATGCTATATTAAACAAAGAAAAACAATATTAAACAAAGAAAAACAATATTATATTCAAGCTACGCAAACAAAAATCATGAGATATTCAACACTTGCAAAAACACTTAAACTCAAATATAAGGAATCATAAACACTTATTGGAATCAAAACCGTTAAACTCAAATACAAGGAATCATAAACACTTATTGGAATCAAGACCATAATAAACTCAAACTTATTCTCCCCCTTTTTGTCATACATCAAAAAGGGATGATCAAAAACAAAATGAAGTGTATATTGATACTAATTAAAAGTGAAACTATACCAGTTGGAAAACAAAGATCTTGATACCAATTGATAAGTAAACAAACAACATACCAATTGTAAATAAACAATCGTGATACCAATTAAAATTAAACATTACAAATTTTGAATTTCTAAACATAAATCTTAATACCAATTGAAATTATTTTCTTTTTAAGGCATAGATACCAATTATAAGAAAACAATCTTGATACTAATTGAAATTAAACATAACAAATTTTGAATCTCTAAATAAGAATTTTGATACCAATTATAAATATTTTTCATATGATACCAAATTGAAATTTTTAATCATAAAGTATGGGAGTGAAAATCAAATACCAATTGAAAGATGAAATACAAATTTTCTCCCTCTTTATAAAATACCAAATGAAAGCATGCAAAGCTTGTATTTGGATAACAATTGAAAACTAGTCAATTGAAATAAGATAGTAATTATAAAACAAGCTTTATCATGATCAAAATTTGTGTTCTAAGATATATGAATATAATAAGCACAACTAAAAACATATATATGTATGAAAATTAGATACCAATTGAAATTGATACTCTTTAAAGTGCAAGCATACAAAAAATATATGAGTATACAAAAATGTCAATATTGATACCAATTGAAAGAATTCAATGATACCATTTGAAACAACAATAATATCAAAGTATATCTCATATTTCCTAACCTCCCAATCATGATCAAGTTTAAAATGATTTTCACTATAAAGCATACAAGAGCATAATCTCCCATCCAACCACCCTTAGAAGGTAGGGGTTTACAAAAATAGGTTTGAAAATATACCAATTGAAAATATAGTTTGCTTGAAAATCTCTACCAAGTGAAGAATATCGAAACTAGTTAAATGGAAAAACCTTTAAACTAGAACGAAATCCTTCAAGTAAGGAATAAAAACAAAATTGTTTTTCATAAAACACATGTAAATCACATGATCACTAAACACTCAAAATCCATAAAGCCCATATCATACTCATGAAAATAAAATCATGAGAAAACTAACAAGGTGAGTGAGCAAGTGTTATGTGACACATATCAACATAAAAATATTCATTAAGCTCAATTAAGATATTCCTTAAACATGAAACATGAAAATCTAACATTTTCAATAAAACAAATTATACTTCAAGGCATATGTATGTTTTGTCAACACAAAAAGTATACATACATATCCCTAAACACAATTGAGTCTATATATAAAGATTTGCATGAAAAGCAAATGACTCAAGGGGTATACAAGTATATCTTAAGGTTTGGTAAAATAAACATATACATGAAGTGAAAACACATGATCATAAAAACATGTCCAAAATAGGGAATAAAAGTTAGAATGCATGAATCATCAAAACTAGACTAAACTAGAACATCTAATGGGTACAAATAAGCATCCAAGCACAAACATATATAAAGATTTATTCGTGGCCCATTCTATGTACAAGTATATACCTAGTCTCAATGAAAACTAACATTTAAACAAGTAATCAAATCATGTAGTATAAAACAGAACATAAATCATCATTACAAACATAAAACGATCATTATGTAAATCCACATGCTATTAGAGCTATGATGTGCATAATAGCTAAACAAATGGTGAGAACACAACATATGGGTCCATATAAACATAGGTGATCTCAAAAGCTATACATGCGTGTCAATGATCGAAGAGTCATGGTATTTAACATAATAAACTATAAACATCAAAACAAAATAAAAATCATAAACATCCATATGATCATTATGTGCATGCATATGTATTAAATTTAGAGCATACATATTAGTTAAAAACAAGGTGAGAACACAAAGATAGGTTCATGGGTGTCTCAAATAACAAACATGTATATCACTGATCTAAATCACATGACATAATCATAATGAGATTTAAAACATGACATGCTATACATCAATGATGTGAAAGCATGTAAATAAAAACGGGAGTTAGAGATCGATACCAAAATCGATGAAGGCACCTCTCTAGTTCTCCAAACCAATGGTGGTCCTCTTCCACCAAACTTCCCTTGAAAGTGATGCATCCAAATTTGTTCTCTTAAGCACGGAACGCATCCACTCCAAGGCACCGCTACTCTCCCGTGATGCGAGAGCCCACACCTACATCAAATATTTTAAGGGTGGTCTTTGGTACCCATTTTCTTTTGGGTCCATAGGGGTTAGTATCTTTCCTAACCCAAACAAGATTATTTGCTAAATTTTCAACATGTAAACGATCATAGCAAAATCTAGCAAGGTGGCCTTTTCGACCACAATGTGTACATGTGTACACATGGGCATACATAGTGTGAAGTTTGTAATCGTGATGAGCATGTGTATGCCGTGATGGGTGTGCATGCAAAGATGGACCTTGTTTCTTACGAACCAAAGTTTCCAAGCGTGTATGATTTAAATTACATTGGCTCAAAGTGGAGCCCAAACATTCAACACTTTTCTTCAAAATATTTATGTCATTTTCAATACTAGAAGATAAAGTGGAGCATTCAAAAGATGTGCTAGGTGAATCTACACTAGCAAGACAAACATGAGAATCTATATCAATTTTTAAAGATTCATTTTTCTTTAAAACTAAATCCAATTCTTTTGTAATAAATTCAATTTCGTTTTTCAAAACAAGGTTATCATTTAAAACAAAATCCAATTTTGAAGATAAAACCTCATTATTTTTCACAACATCATTACAATCATTTTTGTTTTTCAAAACATCAATCTCTTTTAGGGCAAGGTCTAGTTGAGATCTTAGTGAGTCACGTTCACTAGTAATCTCTTCCTTCTCTCGCAAAACTGATTCAAAAGTTGAGCACAAATCCTTCATTTATTCTTTTAAATCAAAGTTTTTCTTTTTCAAAAGTTCATGTTTTTCTAAGAATTTTTCAAGTTTTGAGGCAAGTTCTACATTTAAATTTTGAACTTCCAAACACCCATAGCAATATGAATTAGAGCTATCATCTAGTTGAGAATCCGATTGTACCTCAAGGGAGTCTTTCCCTTGGACCATGAGGCAATGCTCGTCGGACTTGTCTCTTCTAGATCTCCTTAACTTGTTGATAATCCTTGGTAGCTCGGGAGAAGTCAATATGCTCCAAACTGCAAAAGCCGAATCATAATGATCAAACACATGTAAAAGATCTTCATTAAGAGATGCTCTTAGTGTTCTAAGTGCTAATGCATTGGCCTTTTTATGCTTGCAATCATTGGGGTATGATTCTTTAATAGTGGCTTAATAAACTAGATGTCCTAGGGTTTTCAAATGACAACTCATCTTGGCCTTCCAAATATCATGTCTAGAAAAATCAAACATAGGAGGGCTATCCATGAGTGCAAACTAAATGTGTGCAAATGAAAATACAAATGAAGATTAGCAAACCAAGATCTCACTCCTCGGTGGTTAAACCTAAATATCAGGAGCGTAGGCTCTGATACCAATTGAAAATCACCTAGAGGGGGGTGAATAGGTGATAATGCTAATTAATGCACAATAAAAAATATGATGCAACAATCAACCCAAAACAAGACTAGAAGCCGAATACCCCGTGAAGGGTTCTGAACTCCTTCCTCCTGATTCCTCTAGATATGAGTTGGAGGTGCGCAATGCAATCTTGTTGTATGAGTATTTGATTGACAATGTGATTATACAACAAGTTAATATAACAATGAAAATGAAGAGCAAGTACAATGTAGCAAAGAAAATGTGAAGCAAGTAGATAAAGCAATGAATATAAAGTAAGTGATTGAAGCAAGAATTAAGAGCAAGTAAGAACAAGTAAACCAAACGCAAACACCGAGAATTTTTTCGAGGTTCGAGCACCCAGCTCTACGTCCCCGCCTTCACCCAGAAGGATTTCTAACAACTATAACTTCACAAAGAGGTTACAAATACACCGGAGTACCCAACTCCACAATCTCAAGTACAAGTTCTCTCTTGGTGATCAAAAGACCACAAACTATCTTTTGCAAACGCCTCTTTCCCTTACAAGAGTCCTGTAGAGTAATGGTTAGAATTGAAGCTCAAATAGTGTAAGTGGAAAAAGGAAATGAACTAGAGAGAGTTTAGAAAATAAAACTTCAGCGATGAGAGAATCTTCAGCACAAAAACCAAGGACCAAACTCTCGTGAAAGCTTTTGAAAACTTTTAAAACTTTTTGTAAATGCTTGTTGTTATTAAAACACAACCTTAATCACCCCTATTTATAGGAGAGGGCTAGGGATTAAAAAGTAAACTCATATAATGTTAATTAGGAAGAATTTGACCCATAAAATATCCCCTAAATACGTTTAGAAATGAAAAACACAAATTTAAAACGTGTTTAAAAGCTTGTCGTTATGGCTGAAACGGCTACCTCGGTCGGTCGGCCGGTCGACCGGGATTCAAACAAAAAGAGCCGTTGCAGGCTCTCGGTCGACCGACCGGTCGACCGAAACAAACAGTGAGTGACACCACTTCAGTCGGCCAGCCGCCCGGTCGACCGAAGGCTTCGGTCGTCCGCCCGGTCGGCCGAAGAACGTGCACACAGATACGCATCAAAACTGCCAGAAAACCAGTCGACTGGTTCGGTCGACAGAACTGGCCTAACAAGTGTCGGCCGACCGGTCGGTCGACGGCTCAGGCCAAAAGTCAAAACTGAACAAGAATTTTAAGGAGATTTTGATATCTAATAAAATATTTTTGATTAGAGATATATATATAAAACATAAAATTGAGTTTGTAATCAAAAGGCTTTGTATTAAATTATTTTGTATATATTTATAAGGAATATTTCTAGGAAATGCATGTGCGCAAAAACGTGTGTGTTGGAATATAGAGCTTCAATCCTAATCACTATTCCTTAACAAAACTATAAAACTAGAAACAAAACTAATGAAATATCTTGTTAAATCTTGAAGTCTTGAGCCATGTAAAGCCTAGCTAGAGCCTTCTCTTCTATGTTCCTTCCTTGATGTGCCATAAGCCTTCTTTACTCAATGAACCTAGAATTTCTTGCAAAAGCTAAGCAATGGCCTCCAAACATGGTACAAACCTGAAACTTATCTTTAACAAACTTATTAGTACCAAATAGCTCTTATTTGTTTTGTTATCATCAAAACTCTAAACAAATGGAGAGTGTATCCTTTTGGGCCAACAGGATCTTCTAGAAGATACGTCGAACCTACACCTTTGCTCACATCAGACAAACATTCTGGCGAAATTACCAGAATTGAAATATACCAGGAAACTCTCTGAAACGCCACGGATTCCCGTACTAAAACCAGGAACTTTTGTCCCTGGTATGGCCACGGATCCGCAGCTATAGCCGTGGATCCGCGGTCCTATGGTGGGGCCACGCGTCGATCTTTGACGCTGGCCCCGTCTCGTCTTCTAGATACGTCCTATGCCTATAAATACCCCTGTAGAGGTCCAGAACGAAGCAGTTTTCATTTTTAGGCTAGGATTTCTATGTTTTAGTGTAGTGTAGGTAGGTGTTCTTCATTTCATTTCTTTTATATTTTCTTTTCTTTTTAGATCATGTATTAGAGCTGAGAGATTCAAAAAGAGATAGAGAGGGATTGATATAATAGATGGTGACAATCTATGTAAAGGTGCCTCCTTTCTTCTCCATTGTAATCTTCTCTATCTGCTACATGAAGCTTTGCTAACTTTTCTTCTCATGACAATCTAACTACTAACCACTAACCATCTAACCAATTACTTGATAATCCACATGAATCTAATAGCCTCTATAAGGCCTTGCTCTTGCAAGAGCCATTGATGGCTCATGATGATGGATTCTAACATTTCTAATATCTAACCTACTAATTTGCTAACTTGCAATGTCTTCTTTATTTCATGCTCACCTCTAACTGGTTTTGATGATTTAATAAGTAGCTTGAAGTTGTTAGTGGTATGGATGTGTTATTTGAATGTAGAAGATCAATCTTATAAGCTATGTTTTGTATCGTCTCTTGAAGCCAAGGATTAGGGATGGCCGAGGATCCATGTGAGGCAACTATCACTAAGAGGTTAGCATGGTTAGTGGAGCAATTAGTAGTTAGTAGTCATGAGTTTTATTTTACTTTGTTTTGAAAATTATTTCCAAACTCTTTTTCTCATTTTTCTATCGATGTTTTCACCATCCTCTTAGTTCACCTTTGTTTCATCTTCTTTTTTATTTTGTTTTTCAAACCACTTCTCTTTTATTTTCACATTACTTTTATCGCTCTCCTCGCCTATCACATGCTTGATTTTCTTTTCTTTTGCTTTTTCTAATTCTTTTAACAAAGAAAAACTGTTAACATAACACGTGAATAAAAACTTTTAATGCTTCTATCGCCTCCCCTCCCTGTGGATTCGACCCGTTGAGCCAGAGCTATAACAGAAGTATCGAGGGAATATTAGCACATACGAGCTTTTTATTGATTTCATAAAACACAGTTTTTGAGTGCTCGGTTCCACCCCGAACAAATTTTGTGACTTCCTAAGATTGGCGATTCAAGCTCAAGAATGACAGGTATGGGAATCAAAACTGACTCTAAAATATTACTCAAATTGGGTAACATAACAGGAGTCAATATTGATTCAAGAATTTGAACTGGATCACAAATTTAAGGATCAAAGGCACATTCCTTATTGAGTTCAATTCCATAAAAATGAGAACTTGCCAATTTATCAATAGGACTTTCAAAAGCATGAAATTGGTCAAGTTCAATATGATCATCATAAAAGATTGGTGATTCAATTTCACAATGGATTAGTACAGAATCCAATACTGACTCGGGAAAAGGCCTGAATTCAGGTAAAAACACCTCAGTCAATATTGAACCAGGAAATGAAATTGAATTACCAAGTGGAAGTTTAGGATCATATTCATGCTCTAGTTCAATTTCAGGAAAATGATAACTTGCCAAAATATCAATAGGATTTGAAGTTTGGACAAGTTCAGATGAGTGTGCTGAAATTGAATCTTGAAAATGATAAGAGTCTTGGGTCAAATCAATAGAGTTAGGGATAGGTGAATTGGTCAAAGGTTGATAAGATAGAGTTTTCTCATTCTTATAAATGCTAACCAATTTATTCAATTATGTTTCCAACCTATTGATAGACTCGGTAGAAGATTTTTGAAATTTTAATGCAGACTCATGCAAGATTTTTATACTCTTTTCTAGACTTAATTTTTCTGCAAGTGGATGTTCTAGAATGAGAGTATAAGAATCTTGGTTTTGAAAATTTGGTGAAGAATATGAGTCAAAAATGTTTTGAGATTGAGGCTTAGACTCACACAAGAGTTCTTTACTCGTTTCCAGGGCAGATGTTTGTTCATTATGAGGAGGTGGAACTGAGTAAGGCTCTTGAAGATATTGTGGAATTAGAGATGCTAACATTTTCTAAAGTTGTTGCTCAGCCTCTTGTAGATTGGCTTCTATACTCTTTTCTAGCTCAGATTTTTCTTCAATGGGAGATCCTGAAAAAAGAGTATAGGAAGCGAAATCGGGGAATGAGATTTATGGACTAGGTGGATATAGTGGACAAGGAGATTGAAAATTTAACTCTGGGGAGGTGAATCCCATTGACTCTGTGAAGAGTTGAAATTATTTTAAAAATTATAGTTAAAAGAATGAGGGTATGGGTAGTATTGATTCGGATAAGGCCAACCCGGTGTATTACAAGAATTTATAGGCATAGTCATGGGTCCACATTCATTTTCCCCGACAACGACGCCAAAAAATTGATCGGGGCGAAACTAGCACTCAAAAATGCAATTTGTCAAATCAATGTAAAAGCTCGTATGTGCTAATGTTCCCTCGATACTTCTGTTATAGCATTGGCTCAATGGGTCGAATCCACAGGTATGGAATCAAAACTGACTCTAAAATGTTGCTCAAATTGGATAACATAATAGGAGTCAATATTAATTCAGGAATTTGAACTGGATCAAAAATTTGAGGATCA
This sequence comes from Agave tequilana, assembly GCA_038442645.1. Taxonomy (NCBI): domain Eukaryota; kingdom Viridiplantae; phylum Streptophyta; class Magnoliopsida; order Asparagales; family Asparagaceae; genus Agave; species Agave tequilana. The sequence goes on along the minus strand of JAVJIF010015470.1, from coordinate 30,200 downwards.
AAGTCACATTCCTCATGGAGTTCAATTCCATAAAAATGAGAACTTGTCAATTTATCAATGGGACTTTCAAAAGTATGAATTGGTCAAGTTTAATATGATGATCATAAAAGATTGGTGATGCAATTTTACAATGGACTGGTGCAGGATCCAATACTGACTCGGGCAAAGGCCTAAATTCAGGTAAAAACACCTGAGTCAATATTGAATCAGGAAGTGAAATTGAATTACCAAGTGGAAGTTCAGGATCATATTCATGCTCAAGTTCAATTTCAGGAAAAGGATAACTCTTATCATTTTCAAGATTCAATTTCAGCACACCCATCTGAACTTGTCCAAACTTCAAATTCTATTGACATTTTGGCTCCACTAACCATGCTAACCTCTTAGTGATAGTTGCCTTACATGGATCCTTGGCCATCACTAATCCTTGACTTCAAGAGATGATACAACCTCAATCACCTCTACACTTAGAGGGATACCAACACAACCTCCACAAACACCTCTACACAAGAGGGATAACAACAAACCCACATAAAAGAAGGTTTACATTTCTTGGTGGTCTCACTAAACCACAAACCAATTTTCTCACCAAAACAAGATCCTAATAGATAGGATAGATATAATAGCTCAAGTGTGAGAAACAAGGTGTTTGAAAATCAAAACACAAAGAATAATACTTGAGAAAAAAGCTAGATAAAGATAGAAATGAAGATCAAACACAATATCCCAAATACTCTATTTTTCTTTAAATTTTTTAACCCTTGAAAATAAATAAAGATAAAATGTTTAAGCCCAAAAATTCTTGAAAACTTGTTGCTAAAACATTTAAGAAGTTAGGAAAATTTGCTCTTGAAATTTTTCATCAAAACAGCCCAAGGGTATGGGTATTTATAGCCCATTCCAAAAACTAGTCGTTGGGTCAAGGACAGCAGAAATTTCTGCTATCGGTCGACCGATCGGTCGATAGGCCAACGGTCAGATTTCCAACCATTGTACCATCGGTCGACCTTCCGGTCGACCGAGGCCTGGATACAGAGAGCAGAGCTCTCTGTCGGTCGACAGCCCAGTCGACCGGGGCCATATCCAGAGAGCAGAGCTCTCTGGCGGTCGACCGAGTCGGTCAACTGGCCCTCTAGCCAAATGTCTTGTGCACGTTTGTATACATTGGTTGACCGACTTCTGCCGCAGTCGACCATCCAGTCGACTAGCAGAAAGCCAGGTCACATATTTTTTGGAATTAAAAACTTGGTCTTTTTAACTTCAATTAAATCCCATAAAATCACATAAATTTCACAAAAATAAGTTCTTATAATTTCTTTGAAGTACAAGTATGTGTGACTAAAATTCAACACATATTATAAACTATTTGAACTATAATTGTAATATGAAAATTAGTCTTAAACACAAATCTATATTTTCTAAAACTTAGATTTTTGAAATTGAAAACCGTTTTCTCCAAAACTCATGTAAATACAAAAACATGATATTGAAACAAATTTAAAGCATATTGTATATGAATAGAATCCAATATACATATAAGATATAAATCTATGTTTTTGACATGAAATCTAAAATCCGGTTAAATCAAAAATCAAACATTTGAACTTGTGTGTGTATTGTGAACTTGAGCACATCAACACTATCTAATCTTTATACAAGATCTAAACACAAACTAAAACATAAACCGAAGTCTTTTTGTCTCCAAGCTGACTTGATCCAGACACGATCCAATGAGCTTGACTCCAACTGAGTGCTAGATGTGATCTTGACGCGCGAGCTCTTGAATCTACATGTGAAAGCTCCAAAACTCTTTTGTTGAAATTAAACACCTACTAATATCTTTGTCAATCATTGAAACTATTTAAACACAAGATTATTAGTAAACTATAACTACATGAGTTAATCATCATCAAAACTAGATTGATGGGGCCTCTGGGCCAACAGCTAGAGCTCCAAGCTTTTGTGTGAAGCCAGCCGTTTAGCTAAGTCTGAACTGTCTATTCGACCATCTGCGACCTGTCTTTTAGAAGTGCCGACAAATTAGATATCACCCAAATCAGTTGAAAAGTTATCTGAGAGTTTGTCTTTTAGAAGTGTCAACAACAAGCTTAATAAATACTAAACATAAGGCATTTTTGTGAGAATTGCGATCATGGTCGCAATCCTATAAAGACTCAAAAATATGTCCTAATAATGAAGACTAGGATCATAATCGCAGTCCTATAAAGACTAAAAAATAAAGCATTTTTTATGAGAACTGTGATCATATTCGTAGCTCTTATAAATAGGACATTTTTGTGAGGACTGCGATCATGGTCACAGTCCTCAGAAATAGAGCATTTTTATAAAGACTGCGATCATAGTCGCATTCCTGAGAAATAGGATACCAACAGTCCACATTTTCAAAGCGGTTTGCTTTTTTTTTCGAAGCAATTATTGTGTGGCATTTGCGTCTTTCGCCGCTGAATTACACTCTGTGTTTAACACGTGGACACACTTGGTTGGTTTAAAAAATGATATGACTGAAGCGAATAAAATTATGAAGCTGAATTTTTATTTAATTACGATTTGACATAGGAGGCTGTAGAGAAATCCCCCTCAAAAAGGAAGAGAAAGTTTTAAAAATAAAATAAAAAGAAAAATTGGTATGTCTTTTAGTACCCATAATTTCTGGGGTCATCGGATGTTAGTATTTTGAACCTAAACATTGTTCTTAATCACATACAATTTATCATAGCAAAAATTAGATAAATGACCTTTACGGTCGCAATGTGTACAAGTGTACACTTTGACATGAGTGTTAGCATGGGGTGCATGTAAAGCGTGTGCATGAATATGTTGAATTTGTTTCTTGTGAAACATAAATTCCAGTCTATTATGATCAAAAGCGCATTGGCTTAAGGTTGAGCCCAAAACATCAACTCTCTTTTCAAATCACACATCTCTTTTTCATTAAAAGAAGAAGAAGCAATATTAGCATAAGAAGTGTAGGAATCAAAATTCTTTTCACTTTAGCAAAAGAAATATACAAATCCTTTTTATCTTTTAAAACAAAATCCAATTAATTTTCAAAGACTCTTTTGCTTTTGTTAACAAATCAATTTTCATTTTTCAAAGTCTACACTTAGAGGGATGGGCACTTAACCAAACAACAATCAACCTCTCACTAGAGGGATTAGGCTCAAAGCCACAACTCAACAATCACCTCTACACTTAGAGGGATTCCAACACAACCTCCACAATCACCTCTCACTAGAGGGATATCAACACAATCACCTCTTGATTGCTAAAATGAAAGAATAATCAAAGAGTTAAGAATTTACCGTGTAGCTTGTGGCTAACGGGTCGTGTCTACGAGGAGGAATGTGATGAAAGCTTTTCGGTGATTCATTTTTCAACAAAGAATTGTGCTCGTTTTTTTTAGTGAAAAGAGAATGGAAAGGAGGAGATGATTAAAAGAGAAATTGCAACTTTAGAGAAGGCTTTGGAGAAGGTGATTTAAAAAGCTCGAAAATTGTTTTGTTGATTATAATAAGGAAGAAAATCTGGGCTCACTATCTCACTACTCAACTGTTCATTCTTCTATTGAAATCCTAAATGCCTCAAATTGATCATAGGCAAAACTTAAGATTGACTTTAGAAAGTTTGAAGTAAAGCACATAAGATGGTTGGAAGAGTTCACTCTTTTCTTTAAGAAATCGTTTTGAATCGGATGTTAAATCATCAAGCGCGAAGAAGTAAGTATGAAATAAAAACAGTTCAAGAAACGTTCTTAAAAGAAGTACGAGTTTAAAAATCCAAACCCATCCTCATGTGCCTTCAAGAACACTTTCAAGAAGAAAGGTTTTAAGTAAGGCATGCAAATGATTCATTGGATCTTTTTCGTTAAAATCAGAAGAGAAGAAGAATTGAAGAGAGGTACAATAGTGAGCCCAGAAAAATGATCTAGCTACTCATGAAAAACAAAGAAGAAAGCAAGTAAATAATGCATGACATACCGTAATATGAGTGGAAGAAAATGTGGCTCGATTCTTGTATTGATGTCACTTCAATCGTCAAGTACAAGCACTCAATTCCTCTCTCTCACAAGTATTTATACTAGACTACAAATTGAAAAACAAGAATACGACTTTTGTACTATCTAACATAGAGCCTAAATCCTTAGAAAATAAACAAAAATTCTAATCCTAGTCTTCGCTCCCTTTTGCTCTATTGAAACTAGTATTTATAGGGAAAAACAAAAAGGGGGGATCCCCGGAAGATTGGGGGAGCAAACGCTCCCCCAACTAACACGACATAGCCGCGAAAACGCGGCTAGGGCCGCGTTTCCGCGGCTCTGGTGTGGCCATGTCGCCACACCCAATTGGTGGGTCTCTCTGGTTTGGTGATTTGCCCCTATCTTCTTCTGGTTTTCTTGTTTCAGCTTCAGGATTTAACGAAACAGCCTTTGATTGTTGGCTTTAACTGCTTAATTTAGGGAGGATTCTTTTCAACCGGTTTTCAACCTCTCTGATATGCCAAGATTTGCCTTGATTCCTTGATTTCAAATTTATTCTAAATTAAATCAGAATTTGGTAGGCTTTTGGGCTTGTTTCTCATTCCTTTCTTGTAGCAATTGGGCCTACATTAAACAAAGAAGAAGAAGACTTGTTAATAGGATTTATTAGCTAAAAAGTATGGTAAGATGACAATGTATATGCAATATATGTGACTAATCACACCCCCACACTTATCTTTTGCTCGCCCTCGAGCAAAACATCAGACTAATTCTAATCAATTATTAGACTACTTTCGCAGGTCACTCGATTGCATTGAGCATGTGCAACAAACCATTAAACCTCTACGTTACCCCTGGAGGACGAGTTTTGTCTCGTGAGGGTTTTCAATGGATTGCACCCACAAAATCCATAAAGAAAGAGAAAAAAGTTAGTATTTTCGAAAAGCATTTTTAAAGGAGAAAATATTTAAAGTATATTTGTAAGGCTTTAAGTAATCTATAAGTTTTAGGAATATCAAATTTTTCATTTCGAAACTCAGTCTTTATTCAAAAACATGTCATCAATTAAAGTAAGGAGTCAAATTGTACTTCTCATCTAGTCTATTAATTTACCCTGAGTCGTATGCACCATCGTGACTGTGAAGTTGACTAAGGGTTCTTTAACATTAGCTCCTATGCCTTATTTATATGTATTTTTGGTGGAATTTATTCCTCAATTTCATTAGTCTTTCTAATCTGCCCATGTAACGAGCCTTCAATCGTTGACACCCAAACCGGACAATTTTAGGGCACCAGGTGAGAAAACACCCCTAAGGACTTAAAGGCTCAAGAGATAAGGCCACAAAACCAAGGTTTTTATTTATAAGATGTACCCCTTTTAGGCTTGAATACTTATGCTTCATGAGGTATAAATACCCAGCTTAATCAGAGGATTTATATATATACTTTTTTTTTTCAAACTTATCTAGTTATCTTTTGCATAAATACCAAGGCTTTCTTAGACCAAAGCACCTAGCTAATCAATAATTAGATTTGTTTATATATATATTTTTGTTTTTTTCATAATATTTTTTATAAGGCATAAGAGTCTCTATTTTTAAACCCTAAGTGTGTAAGTGTATTTAGTGTGCATATTTCATCAAGGTAAATATCAAGACTAAATTACTTTCACAAATTTTCTTCCTAACCCTAAAAATCAAACAAGTTATCTTATTTTGACCAAGTGTAAGAAATCCTAATTATGATTTTCTTATTCCTTAAAATTGACTAAATTTCTTACAAAAAAATATATCAAAATATTGTCTTTACCTTTCAAAAAGTTATATATATATATATATACAATTTTTTTAAGTTATATTTAAGTTATATTAGTCATGTATTTCTTTTTAAGTTATATTTGAGTTATATTAGTCATGTTAGAACCCTCCCCCACACTTATCTCATGCGTTGTCCTCAATGTATGAAAGAAATGTATACGTGCACGAAATGAAATGTAAAAGACGTGCATATATTATTGAGAAATATGCACAACATCAAGTTGTTGGCCCGGAGGCCTTCCTCTCTAGTTTTGATGATGATTAGCTCATGTAATTATGTTTACTAATAATCTTGTGATTTTAGTTTCAGATCATGTAACAAGATATTAGTTGGTGATTGCTTCAAAAAGATGAGTTTGGAAGCCTTCACTTGGTGATTCCCGTGCCCAAGCATCAAGATCATACATTTGCACTCGGTGGATCACGTTTGGGATCGAGTCGACTTGAAGATGAAGATCGTCAAGAAGACCTAGGTATCCTAATTTTAGTTTAGTGTGTTTTAGATCCATGTGTAAAACTTAGAATAGTTGATATGCTCAAGTGCACAACACACACAAGTTTTATGTTTGGTTTCTTGTTTTCATGAATAGATTGATGAAAATAAGTTTAATTGGTTTATGTATAGTTGTTTCATTCTATACATACATGCTTAACTTTTAAACAAACTTATTTTGACTTTCCTATTCATGTATTGAAAAATCCAAGTTTGATAAAAATACATGTTTTGGTTTTTGGTAAAAATGTTAAGAAACAAAAATGGTTTCATATGCTTGATATTTGAGTAGAAATGTTTATCACATGTTTATATATCAATGCAATATGATAAAAACATTTTGGGATTTTTAGAAGTTATTAAAAGAATTTTCAAGATATATTTTAAACCAGTTCCAGACCCAGACCTGTCTGTCAGACCAGGTCGGTCGACCGTGGGGTCGACCGAACCGTAGGCCGGTCGACCCGTACGGTCGACCGACGTGCACAGAACCGTGCACGTCTGGCACACAATGGGACGGCCGACCGGGCGGTCGACCGTAACTGAGAGCAGTGCTCTCTGTTTATTTCGGTCGGCCGGGCGGTCGACCGGTTTGCTCCAACGGTCACATTTCTGATCGTTGGCGGTCGGCCGGGCCGGCCGACCGGTAGCCTGTCAGGCTGCCAGATCAGCCTAACGGCTAGTTTTGTTTTGGGGCTATAAATACCCCATTGCTTGGTGTTTTTAACTAAGTTTTTATGAGCTAAAATTTCTCTCTATTCTTGGTGTTTAAAAGAAGTTTTCAAAAGAGTTTTAGTGCAAAAAAGGATTCATCTTTGTTTTTAAAAGTATTTTGTTATTTTCAAAGAAATTAGATTTTTGGGAATTGGTTTATTGTTCTTTATTTCTATATCTATTTGGTATTTTCCTAAGAGTATTTCTTTGATCAAAACACCTTATTTTCCACACTTGAGCTTATCTTCTATCCTATTCTATTTAGGATCTCTGTTTGTGAAAAAAGGAAAGAGAGATTGTTTGTGGTCGAAAGAAACCACTTGTTGTAAACACCCTTGCTTTTGTTGTATCCCTCTTTGGTAGAGGTGATCGGGTGATTGGTTTGCTCCCTCTTTGGTAGAGGTTGAGATTGCGGTTTGCTCCCTCTAGTGAGAGGTGGAGTTTGGTTTGTAAACCCTCTTCGGTAGAGGCGTTGGTTGTTGTTTTTTAGGTTACTGATCGGGGTAAAAACTAGCACTCAAAATGTGTATTTATGAAATCAAATGAAAAGCTCGAATGTGCTTAGTATACCCTCGATACTTCAGTTATAGCATTGGCTCAACGGTCGTATCCACAGGGAAGGGAGGCGATAGAAGCATTAACAGTCTCTAGTCACGTCAGATGTTAACAATTCTTCTATGTTGAAAGAATGAAAAGAGAAGAAAATGAAAACAAGCATGTGGTAGGTGAGGAGAGCGATGAAAACGGCGATGTAAAAACCAAAAGAGAAGTGAAGAAGATGGAACAAGGTAAACTAAGAAGGCGATGAAAACACCGATAGAAAAATGAGAAAAGAATTTGGAAAACGATTTCTAAAACAAAGGTAAAAGAAAACTCATGACTACTAACTACTAAGTACTCCACTAACCATGCTAACCTCTTCGAGATAGTTGCCTCACATTTTGATCCTCGGCCATCACAATCCTTATCTTCAAGAAGCAATACAAAGCATGGCTCATGGATGGTTCATAACAATCACAACATTGCAACAAGAACAAGCTATTACAAGCATCACTCATTACGCTACTAGCATGAAATAAAAGAGCATGAAATAAGAGAGTTAGCTTGGTTAGTAAGTTAGCAAGTTAGATGTTAGAAATAAAAGAGCATGAAGTAAAAGAGAGTTAGCTTGGTTAGCAAGTTAGCAAGTTAGCAAGTTAGATGTTAGAACCCATCATCTTTGGCCATCAATGGCTCTTGCAAGAACAAGGCCTTGTAGAGGCAACCCGATTCATGTGGATTATCAAGTAAGTGGTTAGATAGGTTAGTGGTTAGTAGTTAGATTGCCATGAGAAGAAAAACTAGAAACAAAACATCATGTAGAAGATGAAGGAGATTACAATGGAAGAGAAAGGAGGTACCTTTACATAGAGTGTCACTCTCTATTACATCAATCCCTCACTATCTCTCTCTCTATGAATCACTCAGCCCTACTACAATGATCTACAAACAAATGAAAATACAAGAGAAGAGAAATGAAAAGCACCTACAATACACTAAATCTCTCCTAAAATCTGCACCTACTCCTAAAAACGAAGACTGCTCGCGTTTGGGCTCTTTGCAGGGCTATTTATAGGGCTCAGAAGGATCCAGAAGAAGAGACGGGGCCACGCGTCGAAAATCGACGCGTGGCTCCCTAGGATTGCCGCAGAATCTCAAGAAATGCCGTGGAATTGCGGCAATCCTAGGGAATCGTGTCTCTGGATTTCGTCCACGCGTTCGTCTGGCTTCTAGCGGCTTCCAGATATACCCCTTTTCTGGTACTTTCACCCGAATATTCGTCTGACAGCTCAGGAGTCTAGGTACAATGCATGTTCTAGAAAATTCTTTGCTTGGCCTCCAAGTAATTGCGAGATTAATTAGCATAAATTGAGCTGAATTAGCCTCTTATTCCATCTTTGCCCTTGGACTTTAGATTTACCTGCAATTAAGACCAAAACACGATTTAGACGACTATTTATTCATTAAAACTGTGAGAAATGCGATATAATAATGCAGAATTTGAATACCAATCAGTTACGGGCCTACCCCTCGGTTGTGAGGCGGTGTTTGAGAGAGGAGTTCGGTACTCCCTTTGTTGTAACAAATCCTCCTCGGTGGAGGTTCCCTCGGTGGGAGTATAGTGGATTAAAAATCCTTCTCGGTGAAGGCGGGGACGTAGAGCTAGGGGCTCGAACCTCGGAACATATCATTGTGCCTACGTTTGATCCACTTGTCTCTAAACTCTCTCTTTACTTTGTGCATAGTATCATTCATTCATTCATATCATTTGTATTGCTTGTGTTGTGCCTTGCATATTTCATATTGATATATCTCTTATATGCTTGGTTGTTTGTGTGTGCCTCACTTGTACTTAACCACAAGAGCTTCATATAGCACCTCAACCCATATCTAGGGGAATCAAGAGGAGTTAGTCCAGAGCCCTTCACGGGGAATTCGGCTACACTTGTGTGTTGTACTAAGTGTGTTGCAAATTTGTTTTTAACTCCGCATTTAGCGCACTTAGTTTCTAGATTAGCATTATCACCTATTCACCCTCCCTCTAGGTGATTTACAATTGGTATCAGAGCCTACGCTCCTGATACTTAGGCTTAACATCCTAGGAGTGAGATCCTTGTTTTTGCTAATCTATCATTTGTATTTGCACTTTTGTTTGCTTACACACATATAGTTTGCACTCATGGATAGCCCTCCTATGTTTGACAATTCTAGACTTGAGATTTGGAAGGTTATGATGAGTTGTCATTTAAAAGCCCTAGGATATAAAGTTCACCTTGCCATTACAAAGGAATCCTTCCTCGGTGATAGCAAGCATATAGAAGCCAATGCAATAGCCCTAGAAGCACTTAGAGCATCACTTCATAAAGATTATTTACATGTGTTTGCTCACTATGATTCTGCTTTTGCAGTTTGGAGTATTTTGACTTCTCCCGAGCTACCAAAGATTATCGAAAAGAAGAGAAGATCTAGAAGAGATGAGTCCGAAGAACTTTGCTTCATGGTCCAAGGGAATGACTCCCTTGAGGTACACTCGTACACTCAACTAGATGCTAGTTCTAATTCATATTGCAATGAATGTCTAGAGGCACAAGCTATGAATGATGAACTTGCTAGAAATTGTGAAAATTTGATTTCTAAATACAAAATATTGAAAAATGAGAATCTTGTTTTAAAAGAAGAAAAGAAAATTTTGTCATCTAAAATTGAGATTGTTTTGCAAGAGAAGGAAGAGGTTTCTAGTGAATGTGACTCACTTAGATCTCAACTTAATCTTGTTTTAAAAGAAAATGATTTGTTGAAAAATAAAAATGATTGTGAAAATATTTTGAAGAAAAATAAAGTTTTGTCTTAAAAAATTGAATTTGTTGTTAAAGAAAATAACTCTTTGAAAAATAAAATAATTTCTATGTCAAATGATTTAGATGTTTGTTTAAAGAAAAATGAAGTTTTGAAAAATAAGATTGATTCCCATGTTTGCCATGCTAGTGTAACCTTTTCATCTAGTCTACCTATTGCATGCACCTCTTCTTCTAAGATTAATGATGATTTTTGTTTGTTGAAGAAGAGAGTGGATTGTTTGGGCTCCACTTTGAGCCAATGTGCCAAGAGTCATACACGTTTGGAAACTTTGTTTCGAAAGAAACAAGTTCCATCTATTATTCATGCACACCCTCCACGGCATACACATGCTCCTCACGGACGTCATCATCACTTGTATGCTCATGTGTACACTTGTACACATTGTGGACGTAAGGGCCACCTTGCTAAATTTTGTTTTGATAGATTACATAATGTAAATTTAGCAAATAAGTTTGTTTGGGTTAGAGAAGGTACTAACCCCCATGGACCCAATAAGATATGGGTACCAAAGACCACCCCTCCTATTTTTGATGTAGGTGTGGGCTCTCACATGACGTGAGAATTGCCGTACCTTGGAGTGGATGCGTTCCGAGCTTCATGGAAATCAAATGGATGCATCACTTTCAAGGGATGTTGGTGGAGAAGACCACCATGTTTTGGAGACAAGGGAAGTTGCCTTCTAGGTTTTGGTAACGATTCCTAACTCCTTATTTTTTTTACAAGCTTTTCATGTTTATCATATATAGCATGTTTTATTGTTTGTAGATTATTATGATAATGTCATGTTTATTAAATCCTTGACATACATGTTTAGCATTTTGAGACACCCATGTTTAATATGGACTATTATTTTGTGTTCTCACCATTTGTTTAGCTATCATGTTTATCATAGGTTTAATAACATGTGGATCTACATAATAATCATGTTTATGTTTTTCATGATTATTAATATCGTGTTTGATGCTTCATGATTTGAATATATGTTTAGATGTTAGTTTTCATTAAAACTTGGTATATATTTGTGCATATAGTGGGGCCACAAATAAATCTATATATGTTTGTGCTTGAATGCTTATTTGAACCCATTAGATGTGCTAGTATAGTCTAGTTTTGATGATCCATACATTTTAAACTCGTATTCCTATTTTTAGATTTATTTTATGATTATGTGTTTTCATTTCATGTATATGTCTATTTTGCCAAACTTTAAGATATACACGTATACCTCTTGAGTCATTTGCCTTTCATGCAAATCTATACATATGGACTCAATTGTATTTAGGGATATGTATGTATACTTTTTTGTGTTGACAAATCATACATCTACCTTGAAATGAATCTTGTTTTTAATGAAAATTTTATTTTTCATGTTTCCATGTGTTTATGTTTAACTTCTTGTATATGTCCATTTTATCCAAATTATTATTTATACATATACATCCTTTTGAGCCACGTGCCTTCATGCATATATCTTTGTGGACTCGTTGTGGCTTGGATATGTATGAATACCTTAGTTTGTATAGGACATACATATACCTTGAAGTTTAAATAAGTTTTGATGATTTTCATGTTTTCATGTTTAAAGGAATTTTGAGCTTGAATGTCAATTTTCATGATTATGATCTTCACATCTTACTTGTACGCTCATTTTTATTGTTTACTCATGTGTTTGTTTTCATGAGTCATATTTGTGCTTAATTGATTATGAGTGTTGACTATCATGTGGATTTCATGCTTCATGAAAAATAATTTTGTTTTATTCCTTACTTGAAGGATTTCGTACTAGTTTACAACTATTTCTTATAACTAGTTGCGATATTCTTCATTTGGTAGAGTTTTTCAAACACTCTTTATTTTTCAAATTTATTTTTGAAAATCCCTACCTTCTAAGGGTGGTTGGATGAGAGATCATGTTCATGTATGTTTTAAAATGAAAATCATTTAAAACTTGAACCATGATTGGGAGGATAGATAATATGATGTATACACTTGATTATTATTGTTGTTTCAATTGGTATCATTGAATTCTTTCAATTGGTATCAATTTTGACCTTTCTTGTATACTCATATATGTTTGTATGTATGTATGCTTGCATTTCAAAGAATATCAATTTCTATTGGTATCTATTTTTCATACATATATATTTTGGGTTTATGCTAAAGCTTGAGCTTCAACTTTGTTTCAATTGATTCAATTTTCAATTGGTATCTTATTTTAAGCTTATGCATGTGTTTTGTTGGTATTTCATAAAGGGGGAGAAAAATTCAATTTTCATGTTTACAATTGGTATTTGTATTTTCACTCCCTTGCTTTATGATAGAAAATACAAATTTTAAATTGATATCATATACTCAAAAAGAAAAATGCTCTCTTTTGATATCAATATGTTTATTTGAATGTTTTAAAAATTGGTATCAAAATGCTACTTTGACATATTTTAAATTGGTACCTTAATTGATTGTCACCCCTATTTGGTTTTGTTTTTGTTTTAGACAAAAAGGGGAGAACGTCTTTATTAACCCTTTTATTGATTCATTGTTTCAAACAAAAAGGGAGAGAAAATTTTGTTGATTTGATTTTGCTTTCACCCCTTATTGAAGATTGTTTCCTTGTATTAAAAGGGGGAGAAGATTTTGTTTTGTTTTGGTTTTTACCCCTTTGTTGATGATTGACAAAAAGGGGGGAGAATTATTTGAGAGTTTAACATGCATATATAAAACTGCATATTTATGTTTTGCATATATTTAGTTTAATTTAGTTTAATTTTAATTGGTATCTAGAGCATGTTTTGTTTTTGAACATTTCATTGGTATCTAGAACCTTTTTATTGTTTATGCATATATATGCATTCATGTTTAAGAGCCTTCATTGCATATTCATTATGTTTATTTGTTTATGCATGAGTTAAGGGGGAGCTTCTTTGGAGCTTAACTTTAATCCATGCATATATAACTCCATGAGATTTGTCATCATCAAAAAGGGGGAGATTGTTGGCCCGGAGGCCTTCCTCTCTAGTTTTGATGATGATTAACTCATGTAGTTATGTTTACTAATAATCTTGTGATTTTAGTTTCAGATCATGTAACAAGATATTAGTTGGTGATTGCTTCAAAAAGATGAGTTTGGAAGCCTTCACTTGGTGATTCCCGTGCCCAAGCATCAAGATCATACCTTTGCACTCGGTGGATCATGTTTGGGATCGAGTCGACTTGAAGATGAAGATCGTCAAGAAGAATTAGGTATCCTAATTTTAGTTTAGTGTGTTATAGATCCATGTGTAAAACTTAGAATAGTTGATATGCTCAAGTGCACAACACACACAAGTTTTATGTTTGGTTTCTTGTTTTCATGAATAGATTGATCAAAACAAGTTTAATTGGTTTATGTATAGTTGTTTCATTCTATACATGCATGCTTAACTTTTAAACAAACTTATTTTGACTTTCCTATTCATGTATTGAAAAATTCAAGTTTGATAAAAATACATGTTTTGGTTTTTGGTAAAAATATTAAGAAACAAAAATGGTTTCATATGCTTGATATTTGAGTAGAAATGTTTATCACATGTTTATATATCAATACAATATAATAAAAACATTTTTGGTTTTTAGAAGTTATTAAAAGAATTTTCAAGATATATTTTAAACCAGTTTCAGACCCAGACCTGTGTGTCAGGCCAGGCCGGTCGACCGTGGGGTCGACCGAACCATAGGCCGGTCGACCCGTACGGTCGACCGACGTGCACAGAACCGTGCACGTCTGGCACACAATGGGATGGCCGACCGGGCGGTCGACCGTAACTGAGAGCAGTGCTCTTTGTTTATTTCGGTCGGCTGGGCGGTCGACCGGTTTGCTCTAATGGTCACATTTCTGACCGTTGGCGGTCGGCCGGGCCGGCCGACTGGTAGCCTGTCAGGCTGCCAGATCAGCCAACGGCTAGTTTTGTTTTGGGGTTATAAATACCCCATTGCTTGGTGTTTTTAACTAAGTTTTATGAGCTGAAATTTCTCTCTATTCTTGGTGTTTAAAAGAAGTTTTCAAAAGAGTTTTAGTGCCAAAAAGGATTCATCTTTGTTTTTAAAAGTGTTTTGTTATTTTCAAAGAAATTAGGTTTTTGGGAATTGGTTTATTGTTCTTCATTTCTATATCTATTTGGTATTTTCCCAAGAGTATTTCTTTGATCAAAACACCTTATTTTCCACACTTGAGCTTATCTTCTATCCTATTCTATTTAGGATCTCTGTTTGTGGAAAAAGGAAAGAGAGATTGTTTGTGGTTGAAAGAAACCACTTGTTGTAAACACCCTTGCTTTTGTTGTATCCCTCTTTGGTAGCGGCGATCGGGTGATTGGTTTGCTCCCTCTTTGGTAGAGGTTGAGATTGCGGTTTGCTCCCTCTAGTGAGAGGTAGAGTTTGGTTTGTAAACCCTCTTCGGTAGAGGCGTTGGTTGTTATTTTTTGGCTACGGGCCTACCCCTCGGTTGTGAGGCGGTGTTTGAGAGAGAAGTTCGGTACTCCCTTTGTTGTAACAAATCCTCCTCGGTGGAGGTTCCCTCGGTGGGAGTATAGTGGATTAGAAATCCTTCTCGGTGAAGGCGGGGACGTAGAGATAGGGGCTCGAACCTCAGAATATATTATTGTGTTTGCGTTTGATCCACTTGTCTCTAAACTCTCTCTTTACTTTGTGCATAGCATCATTCATTCATTCATATCATTTGTATTGCTTGTGTTGTGCCTTGCATATTTCATATTGATATATCTCTTATATGCTTGGTGGTTTGTGTGTGCCTCACTTGTACTTAACCACAAGAGCTTTATATAGCACCTCAACCCATATCGAGGGGAATCAAGATGAGTTAGTCCAGAGCCCTTCACGGGGAATTCGGCTACACTTGTGTGTTGTACTAAGTGTGTTGCAAATTTGTTTTTAACTTCCGCATTTAGCGCACTTAGTTTCTAGATTAGCATTATCACCTATTCACCCCCCTCTAGGTGATTTACACAAGTTTCTCCCACACCTAAATCTTTTTTGGTCTTATCCCTCTAGCTCTCTTCCCATCATTCCAATGGGTCCTCTTTATAGGGCATAGTGGGGAGGCCAATTGTTTTGTCATTTTAGCGTCCTTCCTCCCCAGTCTCACCTTCTTTAGGTGTTTCTCCCTCAAATTGCTACAATCATTATTCAAAAATTTATCTCCGCCACACTTCTCATTTGGAACTTCTTCATTATGAATGCCTAGGAATTCTAACTCAGTTTCATAGATCTCCTCAAAGCTTAGGTCAACACTTTTCCCTGAAAATGTATAATTAACCAAATGATCCCTAATTAGTTCATCCAAACACATGAGTTCTTCTTCGTAGAGGTTTTCAAAAAGTATATCAATCGGAGGTTCTTGAATTATATTCTCATGCGATACATTATTGGTTGGCTCATCGAAAGTTTAGATATTCAAATCAAATTTTCCCTTTTTAAAGGGTACTCTAACATTAGAATCTCCGACATATGCCTTCTCATCAAGATAATCGCATTCATTCTTAAATAATTCATTAAGAAACAGCAACTCATCTTCTATATCTTCACTCTCTTCATCACAATTATTTTCAACAAAGTTTACCTCGAATGTTTAATCTCTTATCTTACGAGGTTGTTTCTCTAGGTTGAAGACATTGACTTCTCTAGTCATGTCCTCAAAAGTTAACCTCATGGACCCATTCCTACAATTGATGATGGCATTGGCAGTAGCAAGGAAGGGTCGCCCTAGGATAACAGGAGTTTGAGCCTTATGATTAGAGTTAGACACAGGTTGTATTTCTAAAACTATGAAATCAATAGGGTAAATAAACTCCCCAACCCGGATAAGGACATCATTAATCTCCCCTTTTGAAACTTTCACTAAATGGTCTGCCAGTTGGATAGTGACTCGAGTTGAACTAAGATCGCTCAACCCAAGTTGTTGATAAACTGAGAATGGAAGCAAGTTGATACTTGCCCCAAGTCAAGAAGTGCACGACTAACCTCGGCTTGTCTTATTGTGCAGGCAATGGTTGGACTACCTGGATCCTTATACTTGACAGGGATCGGACCCGATAGTAGCTCACTAATGTTAGTGGCTAAGAAGACCTTTTTTGGTAAATTAGTCTTTCTCTTCTGGTGCACATGTCCTTAAGAAACTTAGTATAAGAAGGGACTTGTTGGATGGCATCAAGAAGTGGCACATTTATCTTCACTTGATTAAAGATCTCAATTATCTTATCCATGTGTGGATTTTGCTTGTTTTTTAGCCTATTAGGAAATGGTGCTATAGGCTGGTGCACATGACTGGTTGACTTATCTTTTTCAGATTCATCAAATTTAGGAGGAGTGGGATTAGATGAGGTGGATGCTGAAGTTTGATTGTGCTGACTAGGATTAGGTGGTGTTGACACTTGGTTATCAACTTTCTTTCCTGACCTCCATGTATGAACAACATTATATTGATTCAGTAATTGATCCTCAACCAAATGAGCTTGTTGTGAATTCCTAGGATTCATAATTGGTTGACTGGGCAAGGTACCCTTTTGCCTTTCATGTTGTGGATTGGCTAACTGGCTCATTTGACCCTCTAGCCTCTGTATTGTTTGCATGAGGGAATCTGGTTCTTCTTGTACCTTTCCATGTTTCTCTCAAAATCAGTCACTCTCCTTTCGAGTTGAGGATTCTGGAAGGAAGATGGTGGAGCTTGGTTGGGAAAATTTTGTTGATAATTTGAAAATTTGTTGGGAGAATTGTGAGGATGATTGGAAAAGTTGGGTTGATGATTGGAAGAATTATTGGAATGATGGAAATGGTTTGCATGATTTGACCGTGGGTGGTCATTATTTTATTGGCTCCATGAGAAATTTGGGTGATTTCTCCAGTCAGGATTGTACGTTGGAGCGTAAGGATCATTGTTCGGCCTTGAAAAAGGCTGCATTCATCGCTTCAGGAAAGTGTTGGTGAGCTTGAAATACAGGACACTCCTCAAACACATGATTCATGGCCTGACAGTAAGTACAACCCGGAGTTGAAAATTGGTTTGGGCTGACTTAATTGACTGGACTTGGTTCCTTAGTCTCTAAAGCTTCTAGTCTTCTCGCTAGGTTCGCTAACTTAGCCTTGTTAGCTATGGATGATTCAATCGAATGGAGACCTCCTTTGAAGAAATAGAGTTTGGATTTCTAGAGCTTTCACTAGTAGGTTCCCATTGGATGGTCTTTTCAGCTAAATTCAAATATAAATCCCATCATTCATGCTCATCCTTCTGCAAGAATCCCCCTTGGCACATGCTTTCTAAGAGGGTCTTGGTCGAGTAGTCTAAACCATCATAAAGAATTTGACATTGTCGCCATTTCTCTATTCCATGATGAGGACATTGGACAAGGAGGTCTTTGAAGCGTTCAAAGTACCTCCAAAACGGTTCACTAGGTTCTTACTTGAACTGCATGATGTTCTTCCTAACGAGGGCGGTCTTGTGGATTGGATAGAATTTCTTCAAGAAGACCTTGATGAAACCATCCCAAGAGGTGATAGAGCCGGCCACTAAGCTGTAGAGCCATTTCTTGGCTAAGTCCTTAAGAGCAAATGAGACAAATCTCAACCTAATAGCATCATCTGCAAGGTGTAGGATTTTCATCATTAAGCATACTTCTTCAAATTCTCTTATGAAGAAATAAGCATCTTCGAACTCTAAGCCATGGAATTTAGGGAGTGTATTGTAGAACTGTGGCTTAAGCTCAAAGTTGTGTTCACCAACCGATGGAAGTTAGATGCAGAATGGAAGTGATGTTCTAATGGGATAGAACCTATCCTGCATAGATGTCGGTCGATCCATAACCGAATCTAGTCTTGTTTCGAACTTGGGTGGTGATGTGTTTCTAATCAACCTAGATGAATTAGGGTCTCTTGACCACACTTGCATACACAAACACAATCACAAACAAGTTCACAAATAGTCAAGAAAAGAAAACAACCAAGCCTAGTCTAAGGTAATCTTGACCTAGACAACTCCTAACTGGTTGATTGTCCACAGGAGGTATAATGTAGACTTTGACCACAAGCTAATCAGCCAGGTCAGGGCAAGATTAGTGGGGGTTATCCGTCAAAGACGTTCCTTAATTAAGTAACCACCAACCTTCGGGCTTTCGGCCCTTAATCCCTTTCCTAGACACTGATTTGGCAAGAGTCAAATTCTAACACTTTTCCCCCTTAGGATAATCTCCTAATGAGTTCGAGATGTCCCTAAGGCCAACGTCTATTAGATTTTACTTAGGTTTAGGTTGTGCGTGCTTGGAGATGGTTTGTGGGCTAAGGAAGGGTAATGACTTTCCCACCTTATCTTGACTTGGATTTTGCCCTTAGAATTGATTTGTGCAAAGTGTGCAAGATATAGAAAAGTAACATTCAAAAGCAAATATCACCCAAGAATGTTTCCTAAACTATGTGCTATGCATACATACCTTGTCTCCAGCTATCTTCAATAGTAATTGTAAAATAAACGTAATTAGACAAATGCCTAGAATGCAAGTCTAAACGTTTTTTTAAGCAATTAACAATCACTCAAATTACTGTTGGATTAAAACAAGGATGGTGGATAGCAAATATAGTAAGAATATAACGTACAAAAACTTAATTTTTGCGAGCAATATGTCCTGCACAAAAAGTTTTAGTAGCCCAATGAAATTTTAAACTTTTGCAACGCAATTTCTTGAAATTCTATTTCCTACTTTCGAGAGTAGGGGCACAGAATTTGTAAGTCTTCTCTTGCAAAGCTTGAATGCTAGATCTGAATCTTCAAGTCCCTAAAACAACACACCAAACTTGTTAAAAAACAAATACACCGTTTCCTCCCCGGCAACGGTGCCAAAAATTTGATTGCTAAAATGAAAGAACAATCAAAGAGTTAAGAATTTACCGTGTAGCTTGTGGCTAACGGGTCGTGTCCACGAGGAGGAATACAATGAAAGCTTTTTGGTGGTTCGTTTATCAAAAAAGAATTGTGCTCGTTTTTTTTAGTGAAAAGAGAATGGAAAGGAGGAGATGATTAAAAAAGAAATTGCAACTTTAGAGAAGGCTTTGGAGAAGGTGATTAAAAAGCTTGAAAATTATTTGTTGATTATAATAAGGAAGAAAATCTGAGCTCACTATCTCACTACTCAACTGTTCATTCTTCTATTGAAATCCTAAATGCCTCAACTTGATCATAAGTAAAACTTAAGATTGACTTTAGAAAGTTTGAAGTAAAGCACATAAGATGATTCGAAGAGTTCACTCTTTTCTTTAAGAAATCGTTTTGAATCGGATGCTAAATCATCAAGTGCGAAGAAGCAAGTATGAAATAAAAACAGTTCAAGAAACGTTTTTAAAAGAAGTACGAGTTTAAAAATCTAAACCCATCCTCATGTGCCTTCAAAAACACTTTCAAGAAGAAAGGCTTTAAGTAAGGCATGCAAATGATTCACTGGGTCTTTTTCGTTAAAATCAGAAGAGAAGAAGAATTGAAGAGAGGTACAATAGTGAGCCTAGAAAAATGATCTAGCTACTCATGGAAAACAAAGAAGAAAGCAAGTAAATAATGCATGACATACCGTAATATGAGCGGAGGAAAATGTGGCTCGATTCTTGTATTGATGTCACTTCAATCTTCAAGTACAAACACTCAATTCCTCTCTCTCACAAGTATTTATACTGGACTACAAATTGAAAAACAAAAATATAACTTTTGTACTATCTAACAAAGAACCTAAATCCTTAGAAAATAAACAAAAATTCTAATCCTAGTCTTCGCTTCCTTTTGCTCTGTTGAAACTGGTATTTATAGGGAAAAATTAAAAGGGGAATCCCGAGAAGATTGGGGGAGCAAACGCTCCCCCAACTGACACCACATAGCTGCGGAAATGTGGCTAGGGCGGCTTTGCGTTTCTGCGGCCCTAGTGTGGCCATGTGGCCATACTCAATTGGTGGGTCTCTCTAGTTTGGTGATTTGCCCCTATCTTCTTCTGGTTTTCTCGTTTCAACTTCAGGATTTGGCGAAACAACCTTGATTGTTGGCTTCTGTTGGCCCAAAGGCCTTCCACTCTAGTTTTGATGATGACTCACTCATGTAGTTATGTTTACTAATAATCTTGTGTTTTAAGTTTCAGATCATTAGCAGGTTATTAGTTTTGATGATTAGCTTCAACAAGGGTTTTGGAAGCATATCATGGTGATTCCGGTGCCAAAGCTTCAAGATTATACCTTTGCACTTGGAAGATCACGGTTTGGGAGCTAGTCTACTTGAAGATAGAAGATCTACAAGCAAGACTTAGGTATCCTAGTTTAGATAGAGTTTTTAGATCCATTTGTAAAGCTTAGTTTAGTTGATATGCTCAAGTGCACAACACACAAGTTTTATGTTTGATATTTGGTTTTCATGAATAGTTTGATCAAAACAAGTTTTCATATTCTATATGTATAGTAGATGATTTCTTCTATACATACATGCGTTAACCTTCAAGATAAACTTATTTTGATATTTCTATTCATGTTTGGAAAATCATGTTTGATAAAAATACATGTTTGGTTTTTGATTGAATCGGTTTTGGATTTCAAGGCTTGACACCCTTCTATAGTTATTATCATAACTTTTATTTTTATATTCAAATAACATGATTTAACTTTCATCTCAAAGATAACTTTCAGATCTAAATTTCTTATTTAATAACCATTTCCTGATTCTAATTTTAAAGTTGTCAAATATTTGGTTGAAATCTGTTCTTGTTCTGAAAACAGTTTACAGTTTCTGTTTTGACACCTTTTAGTATTTTATTGATAACTTTTAATTCTGAATTGATATTGATTTTATTTAAGTTGCATTAGAAAGTAGACTTCAATATCTACAACTTCATCCTATATACTTATTTCCAAATTCGAACGTTTTAGACCTCAAAAATGCGTTCCAACCTGACCTATTTTTGCTGTCTGCCAGGTTGGGCCAGTCGACTGGGACAGTCGACTGGGCCAAGCGGCCAGTCGACCGACCAGTCGACCGGACGTGCACAAAACTGTGCACGTCGGCCAGTCGACCGGCCAGTCGACTGTACTGAAACAGGTTTGGTCTCGGTTTGTTACCAGTCGACCCGACCAGTCGACCGGCAGCTGTCAACGGTCAAAAATAGCCGTTGGACGGTCGACCGGCCAGTCGACCGACCGCCTGTCAGGCTGACACGTCAGCCTAACGGCTAGTTTTGTATAGGGGCTATATAAACCCATTGTTTGGAGTTTTTGGTTAAGATTTTTGTGCTAGTTTTTCCAGATCTTTTTCATTGTTTTAAAAGTGTTTTCAAAAGAGTTTAAGTGCTAAAAGTAATTCATCTTTATTTGTTTGTGTTTTTTGGAAAATCAAAGAAAATAGGATTTGGGATATTTGTGTTGATTTCATTCTATATCTTTTGGCAAGAATTTTCCCAAGTATTTTTCTTTGTTGCTTGTTTCCAAAACACTTAGTTTCCACTTGAGCTATATCTTCTATCCTAAGTTATTAGGATCTTTGTTTTGTGTGAAAAAGAAAAGAGAAAAAGAAAAGAAGTGTTTGAGGTTGTTGTTGTAAACCTCTTTATTGTAAAACACCCTTGTTATTTGTGAATCCCTCTTAGGTAGAGGTGATCGGGTGATTGAGTTTGTTGTGAGCCTCTTCGGTAGAGGTTGTGGGTTTGTTGTATTTCGGCTACGGGCCGTATACTCTTCGGTAGAGTGTGGATTGTGGTTGTATAGCCTCGGTGGCTTTGTAAGGTTGAGAGAGGAGTTTTGTACTCCTATAGTGGATTGGGAAATCCTACACGGTGGTGTAGGCGGGGATGTAGAGCTAGGGGCTCGAACCTCGAAACACATCTTGGTCTTTGCGTTTGATCCAATTTCTCTCAACTCTACTCTTTTTACATTTGTGCAAGCATCATCCATTCATATCATCATATATACTTGCTTGTGTTTTGAGCATTGTTTCATATTGCCTTGCATATATTTCTATTGCAATTCATCTATATGCTTGGCTTAATTGTGTGCATTGTATTGCTATATCCTTGATTGCTTGGATTGCTTGTGTGTGTGTGCCTAACTTATACTCATCCAACAAGAGCTTCACATAGCACCTCAACCCATTTTAAGGGGAATCTAGAGGAGTTAGTTCAGAGCCTCGCAAGGGGAATTCGGCTACACTTGTTGAATTGTATTAGTTTGTCCAACACTTGCATTAGCTTCCACTTTTAGAGCATTAGAGTTTGCATTTAGCCTTAGATTAGCATTACACCTATTCACCCCCCCTCTAGGTGTTCTTTCAATTGGTATCAGAGCTAGTGCTCCTGATATTAGGCTTAACATCCTAGGAGTGATCCATTTGCTTGCTAATCTCTTGTTTGCATAATACTTGTTTGCATACATTTAGTTTATCATGGACTTCATGACCCCACCTATGTATGATGCTTCCAACATTCTTGTTTGGAAGACTAGAATGTCCATTTACCTTCAAACCCTAGGTTTACATACTTTCCTTGCGGCTACCAAGAAATGCTATCTTGGTAACCTCATTCATATAGGGGCCAATGCACAAGCCCTTGAGGCTATTAGAAGCACTTTATCTAAAGATTATCTTTTACATGTTTCTAATATTGATTCCGCTTTTGCAGTGTG
Organism: Agave tequilana; assembly: GCA_038442645.1. Taxonomy (NCBI): domain Eukaryota; kingdom Viridiplantae; phylum Streptophyta; class Magnoliopsida; order Asparagales; family Asparagaceae; genus Agave; species Agave tequilana. The sequence goes on along the minus strand of JAVJIF010015470.1, from coordinate 7,102 downwards.
GAACAAGTTGACAACAACCACCACCTCCAAACTTCAATTGCCGATCCAAGAAGAGGAATCTAGTGGAGAATCCAACTCTATATGCTATATGGTCCAAGGGAATGACTCCCTTGAGGTACACTCGGAAACTCCATTAGATAGTGATGATGATGCTAGTTCTTCTAGTAATGATATTGTTGATCCCCATGCTCTAAATGAAGAACTTTCAATAGTATGTGAAAAGTTAATTGAAAAATATAAGATTTTGAAAAAGAAAAGTCTAGAAATTGAAAAAGAAAATAAGTGTTTGCATGCTAGACTTGACAATGTTTTGCAAGAGAAGGTGAGGTCTATAATGAAAGGGATTCATTTAGATCTCAATTGGAACTTGCACTTAAAGAAAAAAATTTTTAAAGTCTAAAAATGATTGCCATGCTATTTTAAAGAAAAATGAAAACTTGTCTTCTAGAGTTGATTTTGTTTTAAAAGAGAATGTTGTTTTGAAAAACAAAATCATTTCTATTTCCAATGATTTAAATGTTTGCTTAGAGAAAAATATTGTTTTGCAAAATAAGATTGATTCTCATGTTGCCATGCTAGGGTAGTTTCACCTAAATCACCCATTGCATGTTCCACTTCTTCTATGCTCGAAAATGATATAAATTTGTTAAAGAAGAAAATGGATTGTTTGGGTTCCACTATGAGCCAATGTGTCATGAATCATACACGGTTGGAAACTTTGCTTCGAAAGAAACAAGTTCCATCTTTTATGCATGCACACCCTCCACGGCATACACATGCTCCTCACGGACACCATCACACGTATGCTCATGTGTACACTTGTACACATTGTGGTCGTAAGGGCCATCTTGCTAGATTTTGCTATGATAGATTACATACTCCAAATTTAGCAAAGAATTTTGTTTGGGTTAGAGAAGAGACTAACCCCCATGGACCCAAAAGAGTATGGGTACCAAAGACCACCCCTCCTTTATTTGATATAGGTGAGGGCTCTCACATGACGTAAGAGTGTTGACACCTTGGAGTGGATGCGTTCCGGACTTAAGGAAATCAATTGGATGCATCACTTTCAAGGGAAGAGTTGGTGGGAGGACCACCTTATTTTGGAGAATTAGAGAAGTGCCCTCATCGGTTTTGGTATAAATCTCTAACTCTCATATTATTGTTTACATGCTTTTATGATTCATTATTTATAGCATGTCTCATTTGTTTAAGCATATTTTTGATGTCTTTGGATTAGTGTGTAAATTCCATGATTATTAGATCCATGACATACATGTATAGTATTTGAGACACATATGCTCACTTGAATTCATATTTAGTGTTCTCACCGTTTGTTTAGCTATAATGTACATCATGAATCTAATACATGTGAATTTACATAGTAATCATGTTTTAGTTTTATCATGATGTTCTTTTATGATTGTTTTAATGTTTCATGTGGTGATAACATGTTAAATGTAGATTTTATCAAAACTTGCATTATACTTGTGCAAATAGTGAACTACAATTGTTTCTTATATGCTTGTTCTTCATGCTCACTTGTATTCACTATATGCACACGTATGAGCTAAGTTTTGATGATTCGTTCATTTGCACTTGTTATGTCCATTTGCATGTTTATGTATTTTAGAATTCAAATAAAATAATTTTTGATGAATCTTATATGTGTTTTATTTAAAAATATGGTATTCATGTTTGTTTTAATGCTTCATGACTTGATTACATGTTTAGATGTTAGTTTTCATTAAGACTAGTTGTATACTTGTATATAATGGGAAACAAATTAATCTTTATATATGTTGAGCTTGAATGCATATTTGTACCCATTAGATGTGCTAGTATAGTCTAGTTTTGATGATCCATACATTTTAGACTTGTATTCATATTTTTGGATTTATAAGAGTTTTTATTTCATGTATATGTTTATTTTGCCAAAACATTAAGATATACATGTATACCTCTTGAGTCATTTGCCTTCAATGCAAAATCTATTTATGGACTCAATTGTGTTTAGGGATATGTATGTATACTTAGTGTAGTGACAATTCATACATATACCTTGAAATGAAATTGATTTTGGATGAAAATTTAGTTTTTCATGTTTCATGTATTATAAGTTTAACCTCATGTATATGTCTTTCTAGTTCAAACTAATCTTATACATATACATCCTTTTTGAGCCACGTGCCTTCATGCATATACTTTAGTGGACTCGTTGAGTTTTGGATATGTATGTATATTTTAGTTTGCATCAGACATACATATGCCATTGAAGATTAAACTAGTTAGTTTATGATTTTCTAATTTTGATGTTTAAAGGAATAATTGAGTTTAATGAAATATTTTTCATGATTATGATCTTCACATTTTATTTGTACACTCATATCTATTACTCATGTTTTGTTTCTCATGAGTTGTGCTTAATTGATTAGAGTAATAATTATTATGTGATTTTCATTTCTATGAAAAATAATCTTGTTTTATTCCTTGCTTGAAGGATTTCATACTAGTTTACAAAACTTTTCATTTTAACTAGTTCGGATTCTTCTTTGTGATATGAGATATACCATACTTATTATTGGTTAATTCAATTGGTATCATTGAACTCTTTCAATTGGTATCAATTTGATTTCTTTATGTATACTCATATTTGTTGATTTGTGTATGTATGCTTACAACTTGGTATCATCTATTAGTGATTGGTACTCAATTTATCTTCATACACATTTACATGTTTTATTTGTGCTATTATATTTCTATATCTTAAGCACAAATATTGTTTATGCTAGTGCTTGTGACTTAATTTTTATTTCAATTGATTTAGTCTTTCAATTGATACCTTAATCAAGCCTAAGCATGTTTTAGTTAGTATTTCATAAAGGGGGAGAAAATTTGAATTTCTTATTTCAATTGGTATTTGATTTCCACTCCCACACTTTATGACTTTAAAAATTGAATTTGAATGAAATATATTTTCAATTTGGTATCATTGGTATGCTTGCTTATCAATTAGTATCAAAATGTTTTAATATGTAAAACATGTAACAATCAATAAAAAAATTATGATATGTATTTTTGACTCTCTTTTATGATTACATGACTTTGTTTCTATTGGTATCTAGATGCACTTTATTGACATATTTTTAACTGATATCAATGTTTTGATTTTTAACCCTTTATTGATTCTTGGTTTAGAACAAAAAGGGGGAGAAGATTTTGTATTGTTTCGAATGTTTTGATTACCCCTTCTTGATTTTTTTTGTTTTTAACAAAAAGGGGGAGAAAAATTTGTTTTTATGTTTTTTACCCCTTTGTTGATGATTGACAAAAAGGGGGAGAAGAATTTGTGTTTTGTGTTTTATATATGCATGTCTTCCTTGTGTTTGCATATATGTTTGGTTGTTTGCTTATTTAATTGGTATCTAGAACATGCTTTATGTTGAATATTCCATTAGTATCTAGAGCACCATGTTTATATGATGCATGAGTTAAGGGGGAGCTTAACTTTAATCCATGCATATATAACTCCATGAGTTTTGTCATCATCAAAAAGGGGGAGATGCTTCAACCGCTTGATTCAGGGAGGATTCTTTTCAACTGGTTTTCAACCTCTCTGATATGTCAAGATTGCCCTGATTCCTTGATTTCAAATTTATTCTGAATTAAATCAGAATTTGGTGGGCTTTTGGGCATGTTTCTCATTCCTTTCTTGTAGCGATGGGCCTACATTAAACAAAGAAGAAGAAGACTTGTTAATAGGATTATTAGCTAAAAAGTATGATAAGGTGACAATGTATATGCAATATATGTGACTAATCACCTCTCACTAGAGAGATATCACAAATAAAGGAGGGTTACAACACTTGGTGGTCTCTCTCAATCACAAACCAATTTTTCTCATAAAACAATATCCTAATAGATAGGAAATAATAGCTCAAGTGTAAGAAACTAAAGAGTTTGAAAATCAAAATCACAAAGAAAAACTCTAGGAAAAAACTCTAGAGAGCAATGTAAATGAAGATCAAACTAATTCCCAAAGACTTTTCTTTTCTTGATTTTTCCAATCCTTTAAAAACAAAAAAAGATCAAATCTTTAACCCAAAACTCTTTTAAAAACTTGCTGTAAAACACTTGTAAAGATTGAAAATTTTGCTCTTGAAATTCTTAAAGAAACAAGCTCAAATGAGTGGGTATATATAGTCCCACAAAATTTCTGCCCGTTGGCAGCAGGAAAGGGCAGGGTTTTACCCTTCTGGTCGACCGCCCGGTCGACCGGCTCAATGGTCATATTTATGACTGTTGTGCCTCTGGTCAACCGGGACTGGATACAGAGAGCAGCAACTCTCTGCCGGTTGACCGACTGGTCGACCGGGGCCATTTCCAGAGAGCAGAGCTCTCTGGACGGTCGACGCCCACCAGCCCATGGCTGCGTGCACGTCTGTGCACGTCGGTCGACCGGTCCGATCGACCGACTTCTGCCTCGGTCGACCGGTCCGATCGACCGACAGAGAGCTAGGTCAATCTTTAGGGATTAAAAACTTAGTTATTTATTATCAAATAAATCCCATAAAATCACTTAAATTTCACAAAAATATGTTCTTATTATATCTTTGAAATACAAATATGTGTGACAAAAATTTAACACATATTATAAACAATTTGAACCATTTTTGTGCTCTTGAAATTTTGCCTTACTAAAAACCGTATTTTTCAAAACTTGAATTTTTGAAATGGAAATCCGATTTTTTAAAACTCATGCAAAGACATGATATTGAAACAACTTTTAAGCATATTGTATAAGGATAGAATCTAATATACATGAAAGATTTTATATCTATGCTTTTGACATGAAATCCAATATTGGTTAAACCAAAAACCAATAACTTAAAACAAGTGTGTGTGCATTGTGAACTTGAGTATATCAACACTATCTAATCTTTATAATAATCTAAACAATCTTAAACTAAACAAACCGAGGTCTTCTTATCTCCAAGTCGACTCGATCCAAATGTGATTCACCGAGCTTGACTCCAACTGAGTGCAATGTGCAATCATGACGCGAGAACTCTTGAATCAACATGTGAAAGCTCCAAACACCTTGTTAAAGCTAATCACCTACTAATATCTTGATCAAATATCTGAAACTAAATATCACAAGATTATTAGTAAACTATAACCACATGAGTTAATCATCATAAAAACTAGAGTGAAGGGCCTCTAGGCCAACAATCTCCCCCTTTTGATGATAACAAAACTCATGGAGTTATATATGCATGGATTAAAGTTAAGTTTCATAGAAGCTCCCCTTTAACTCATGCATAGCAATAAACATAAGGATATGCAATGAATGTTCAATATAGATATGCATAAACATGCATAAAATAAGGAAATGAAACAAACATGATCATTAATACCAATGAAATAAACATGCTCTTGATACCAATTTTAAAATAAAAATGTTCTTAAAAAATGTTGCTCTTGATACCAACAAAAGTTCTAAATACCAACAAAAGATGCTCTTGATACCAATGGTATAAGATAACAAATTTTAAACAAATATGCATATAAACAAACATGCAAATATCAAACTCCAAAATATCTCCCCTTTTGTTAATTCATCAACAAAGGGGTACAAACAATAAAGGCATAAATAATATTTTTATCCCTTTTTGTATAAATCAAACAATAAAGATATATACGCTATATACATTCATGAAGAGGAGAGATGTGAAGTTAACTCGCCTTGCATACATGCATTTATATGAAAAGAGATGACTAAACCCTAACCACATAAAGCATAATATGCAATATATAAAAGGAGATGTAAAGCTCCTACTACACACATGTAAGACATAAAAAAGAGCGGTCAAACTCCTCAATATAAGATACAGTCAACATGAATATATATATATAGAGAAGATATTAAGTTTCCCTTGCATATAAGCATTACAAATCAAACATTATGATACCCAATTGAAAAGTATATCAATTTAATATGAATATACATTGAAACATTATGATACCAATTTATGATACCAACTGAAAATAAACACAACATTTTGAAGAAACCAACAAAAATTTTGATACTAATTGAAAGATATAAACATATAGGAAATCTTGATACCAATAGTAAAAATTAGTACCAATTGAAAATATTTTACACTTTTGATACCAATTGAAAATATAAACTAATGTCTTTTGCTTAAAAACTAAAATCATTTTGCGATAGAGATACCAAAAAGAGAATAATATCAATTCAAGATTCTTGATACCAATATTGAAAATGAAGCATATACTAATTGAAAATATTTTTCATTAGGAGCGTAGGAAACTAATTGAAAGCTAAGATATCAATTGACAAATATCATTTTCAACATAAAGAGTGGAAGTAAGATGGCAATGTAAACAAAACCGATTGAAAGGTAAAACATGAATTTTCTCCCTCGTTATGAAATACTAATAAAAATGATGCATAAGCTTGTATAAGATACTAATCGAAAAATAATTGTCATTAAGGAATTGGTGCATAAAAATATAGAGATATAGTAAGCACAATCAAAACACATATATATATGTATGAAAATGTAAATACTAATCTGATTGATATTGTTTGAAGTTGAAGCATACATATATAAAAACAACTATGAGTATACAAAATAAATATCAATTGTGATACCAATTGAAAACTCAATGAGAATCAAGTGTATAACTCATGCCTTCCACCCTATCATGCACTTGTTTAAAAAAAAAATTTTAATTAAGCTTACAAGGCAAGGTCGCCTATCCAACCACCCTCGATGGAAGGGATTTTCAAAAATAAGTTTGAAAATAATTTTAGTATAAATGAAAAACTCTTCCAAAATGAAGAATACGAACTAGTTTAAAATAATTTGAAATAACTAGTGATAGATTCTTCAAAATATGAAACCAAGTCATATAATTCATGAAGCATGCATTCAACATAAAATTGATACTCAAGACATAGAAAGCTCAACAAAGTACTCATAAACTAATGTAATGAGTAAACATAATTAAAGGAGTGTATAAGAGTCATGTGAAAAGCATAATCATAAATGTAGGCAATGAAGCTCATATGAAG
>JAVJIF010015469.1:0-58396 GCA_038442645.1 Agave tequilana | reverse complement strand
TATCTTTTGAAAACTCCTACCTACCCTTAAGGGAGGACGGATGGGCGAGTATGCCTTGTAAGCCTTATTGAAAATCTTTTGTCTTGTGCATAAAAGGTTGGTAATTATGAGTTATATACTTGATTTACATTATTATTTTCAATGGTATCTCAATTGATATTTATTTTGTATATACTCATATTTTTTTTTCTATATATGTATTCTTCATTTCAAATAATATCAATTTCTATTGGTATTCTCTTTTCATACATATATATGATTTGTTTGTGCTTGATTTTCAAGATATTTATATCTAAATAGCACAAAGTATGTTTATGCTAAGCTTAATTCAAAATCTTAATTTTCAATTGATTTCTCGATTGGTACTTTTTTTAATAAGCTTATGCATTATCTTCAATTGGTATTTTTATAATTGGTATTTCTTTGATATCATATGTATAATATGTTTCAATTGGTATCTATGATCTATTTATTTCAATTGGTATCTATGAAAAATTTATATTAGTATCAAAATATAAAATACTTTCTTTTATTGGTATCAAAATTTCAATTGGTAAAATGTTTTAATTACAATTAAAATTCAAAGTTGTAATGTTTATTTACAATTGGTATCTTAAAATTTGATTTACTAAGATATCTCAAATTTATTTTATTGAGAAAATTCAAAATGTTGTTTTAATAAGAAATATTAAAAATGTTTTGTTATGTATTGCCTATAGCAAGGGTAGCTTAACATCTCTTTTATATATGATTCATGTTGAGTGTATCTTATATTGAGGAGCTTGACAACTCTCTTTATACGACACACGTGTGTAAGGGGAGCTTCACATCTCCTCTTATACATTGCATATTATATATTATGTGAATTAGGGCTTGTCATCCCTTCTTCATGTAATGCATGTATGTAGGGAAGTTAACTTAGCGTCTTCCTCTTCATGAATGTAGATCGCATATATCTCTTTATTGGTTGATTTGAGTTTACCTCTTTGTTGAATTTTTGTTTCTAACAAAGAGGGGGGAGAACATTGTTTTGAATTTACTTTAACCCCTTTATTGATGATTGACAAAAAAGGGGAGAAGTATTCTAGTATATATGCATGTATGTATTGTATTCTAGTATATATGCATGTATGTTTTCCTTGCTTTATACATAAAAGGGGAGAAAGATTTCTTGTTTATGCATATTGTTTTGTTTTGCAAAAAGGAGAAAAGAATTTGATGAGTTTTATGCTTGATTAGCATGTTTATCTCCTTATATTTGCATACATGTTTGTTTAGATTCATGCGCTTTATTGCCATATCTATTTGTTTATTGTGATGCATGAGTTAAGGGGAGCTTCTTCGAAGCTTTACTTTAATCCATGCATATATAACTCCATGAGTTTTGTCATCATCAAAAAGGGGGAGATTGTTGGCCCAAAGGCCCATCACTCTAGTTTTGATGATAATCAACTCATGTAGTTATAGTACTAATGATCTTGTGTTTATTTAGTCTTAGATTTATGATCAAGATCTTAGTAGGTGTGTAGCTTCAACAAGGACTTAAAGCCAAGTTTTGGGCTAGCACGGTTTGATTCAAGAGCCTTTGCATCAAGACCACATCAAGTACTCAAGAGGAGTCTAGCTCTTTGGATCAAGTTTGGACCAAGTCAAGAAGATGAGAAGACTTCAAGTGAAGACCTTCAAGATCAAGACTTGTGTCTAGGTTTGTTTTTATTAAGATTTGTTTTAGATTAAAATGTAAAGGATAAATAGTTGGTGGATTGCTCAAGTATATCATATACACACACACTTTTGATTTAGTTGAGTTTTCATAAAAGAATTTTTATTTTGAAAAAATACAAAAGAGTTTTCATTTTGGAAAAATACCGGTTTGGTTTTTTGGACTTCATATATTCATGTGTTTTAACCATAACCATTTTAGTGTTTATTGTCAAAAACATTGATATTTCACATGCATGTGTAGTGGATCATATCCATACACTCTTTGCTTTAAAAGTGTTTAAAATATCTTATTTTTGTCTTTAGAGAAGTTTTGAAAAAAAGTTTTGAAAAAATCTATTTTGGAAAAATACAGATTTTGTTTTTAGCCAAATTTCTAAGTTACAAAATAGTTCAAAATGTTTGTAACATGTCTTGATTTTACTCAAACATGTTTGTTTATCTAAGTATTGAACATATTTTTGTAGTTTTTTCGTGAATTTATGAGATTTTATTTTAGTCAAAATACCAAGTTTTTAATCCCTAAACAACCCTGTCCTGGATTCTGCCGGTCGACTGAACGGTCGACTGAGCTAGGAGTCGATCGACTGACATGCACAAACGAGCACGTCAATTTGGCAGGAGGGCCGGTCGACCGACCCGGTCGACCGCCAGAGAGCTTTTGCTCTCTGGAAAGCCCCGGTCGACCTGGCCGGTCGATCGGCAGAGAGCTCTGCTCTCTGTTCCAGGCCGCGGTCAATCAGGCAGGTCGACCGAGGCTCCAATGGTCAGCAATCTGACCGTTGGCGGTCGACCGGGCCGGTCGACCGACAGCCGTCTGGGCTGAAAATTTGCCCCAACGGCTAGTTTTTCTAGCCTATAAAAGAGGGGACTTATATGGACTATTTTAAGATGTTTTCAAGTGTTTTTTGAGCTAGTTTTTCCTACTCTTTTAAGAGGTTTCTCCACTTGTTAAGAGCCAAATACTTCCATTTAAAAGGAGAGTTTATCAAGAGTTTTTCAAAGTGATTTTCTTGTTTTTCCTCCACAAATTCCATCCTTGTTTTTCTCAAAAACACTTGAGCTATCCATTGATATATTCATCCTATAGGAGTGTTATTGTGAGATTGTTTTTAGGTGATCAAAGTATTGTGATCACCAAAGACTTCTTCTTTACTTTGAGGAGGCGGAAGTGTGTGTTCGCATTGTTTCGGGTTCTAGTGGGAACTCGGTATTTGAGGTGCGGCCTCAGCGAGCTAGCGGACTTGCGGTGTGTTTGTTCTTGCTGAAATGAGTGAAGGGACTAGAGAGTCCAAGGAGTTCAAGTGTGACTTGCCTTGTAGGTGTTGTGACACCGAGTGATCCGGTGGGATCGGTTTATAGAGAAAATCCTTCATAGTGTTGAAGGCGGGGACGTAGAGCAAGTGTGCTCGAACCTCGAAACAAATCTTCCGTGTTAGCGATTGCTCTCTCTATCTCTTACTTGTCTTTATATCTTGCATGCTCATATTGTCGTTATCTTTATATGCTTGATATATCGTGTGCTTAATTGTTATATGCTTGGGGATTGTTTGCTAACACTTGTATTCAACTAAGAGAGCCAACACGGCACCTCAACTCTTATTTAGAGGAATCTTGAGAAGTTAGTCCAGAGCCCTTCACGGGGAATCCGGCTACACTCTTGTGTTATACGTGGTGTTTAGTTTAAGAATTCTTTTTAATTCCGCATTAATTGACCATTAGGTTAGCTAGTCACCTATTCACCTCCCTCTAGGTGATTACAAGAAGATTGGAAAATTTTCGAGAAGAGACATGATGCCCCTGAACCCGATTCTCGAAGTCGAAATTTTTTATGTTTGGGGTATCAACTTCAACCTTTTCCAAATTTCTACGGCAACTAGTTCATCTTAGTTGCTGTAAATTATGTCTCTAAATTGGTAGAAGTTGTGCCTACAAAGACCAATGACAACAAAGTGGTTGTCAAATTTCTCAAGGAAAATATCTTCTCCCATTTTGGCCCCCCGGAGCGATAATTAGTGATAACGGGTCGCATTTCTGCAACTGAGTTTTTGAATCTCTGATGTGAAAATATTCCATCACAAGTTATCCACTCCGTATCATCCCCAAACAAATGGGTAAGTCGAAGTGACCAATCGACAAATCAAGCTCATTTTAGAAAAGACTGTTAGATAAACCAGAAGGAATGGTCAGTCAAGCTAAACGATGCATTATGGGCTTATCGAACCGCTTTTAAGACGGTCATGGGGATGTCCTTATAGAATCATATTTGAAAAAGCCTAGCATTTGCCCGTCAAGTTAGAACACCGAGCCTTATGGGCTATTAAGCAACTCAATTTTGATCTGACAAAAAACGGTGAACTAAGGAGACTACAACTCTCAGAGTTGGAGGAGATACGGATCGAGGCTTACGAGAACGCACGGATTACAAAAGGCAGGACTAAATTTTTCATGACCAGATCATCAACCGGAAAAACTTTGCCCCAGGAGACAAGGTTCTGCTATACAACTTGAGGCTTCACATTTTCGCGGGGAAGCTGAAAACTCGTTGGTCTGGAACATTCATTTTGCGCACCGTCTTCCCACACGATGCAGTGGTTATTGTTGATCCTAAGAGTAATGTGGAATTCAAAGTAAATGGGTAGAGACTGAAGTCCTTTCTAACCACTGAGCTTACGTCCCAGGCTGAAATTGTGCTAAGTCTTTTCACTATGTCATACACCTGACCATCTCCATCCACATACCATCAAAAAAAATAGTGTAAATATAAAAAATAAAAAAAATTTACTTATTGTTTATATGCTCACCCCTTATACTTACCCTCTTTTAAGACATTTCTTTTTCTACCCCAATTTTTACTCTCTTCTCCCTCTCCTTAGCCTTCGCACTTGGCCGGCCCGAGTCGACGGAGACGGTGATATCTTTTCTTCCCCCTATTTATTGCATTCGGATTTACATGACTAGCATTGAGGACAATGCACTAGATAGGTGTGGGGGTGCTAATGTTCTTTCTTTTCCTTAACCCAAAAAAAAAACCTCCTGAATAAAAAAAGAATTTTTATACTCTTTATAAAAATGCCCAAAGGTTGTAAGAATTAAAGGATCTTTATTAAAGAATCTTTATTTCAGCCTAAATAAATAAAGAAACATTGGTTTGACTAAGAGTTGGGAGAGACAAGGAAAATAACTCATACCTTTTATTTAGCCTTAGTAGAATATGCATAAACCACGCACACACGCTTGGGATTTAGAGACACAACTTTGAAAAAAAAGCTGAATAATTGTGCCTCAAGAAGCATGATTACTCACGCCAAATATATATATATATATAAGTAAATTTGATTTCGTGACCAACTTTACTTGCATATTTGACCTGAAGGGTGTTTTTCCACCTGGTGCGCTAAAATCATCTGGTTTGGGAGTCATCTGTTTGATATGTGTTACATGAGTAAAGTAGAAAGCCTAAAGAAACTAAGAATAAACATCTAGATAAACATTAATAAAATTAAATAACATTCAAAGTTGAGTTGAGAAATCCCAAGCATATCACACTTATACATTATGCATATCTATCTAAAGCAAAATAATAAAATGAGTTAGAAGTACAAGATCTTTTCTAAATTCAAAGAAAAACCAAAATTTCTTCTTTTATGAAGGCTAAAGTATAGGAGGACTTATGAAGGTTAAACCTAATTCTTATATTATTTGGTTATTTTTACTTAGATGATTGAAAGTTCTTTTTCTTGAAAGAGGTTTGCTGCCAACTAACATTTTTTTCATTTATTAGATTTTGTGGGTACAATCCGCTGAAAACCCTCAGCAGACAACACTCCTCCTCTAGGGGAGACCTAAAGGTTTAAAGGCTTGTAACACATGCTTAGTGCAATCGCGTCACCTGCGAAAGTGGTGTAATAACTCTCTGTTTTTGTTTTGCTCGGGATGAGCAAAAAGATAAGTGTGGGGGTGTGATTAATCTCTAATATTGTATAATTTTTATCACATCTGCATATTTATCTTATCTAAAATACTGCTAATAATGGTTTGCTTGTGTGATTCTAGGTTCTTGATGTGCAATGAAGAAGAAGACCCTAAGTCACAATTTAGTGGGTGATTAAAGACCTACAAAGTAGCCATTGACCTTAGGAGAAGATTCTATCAGACCAGGGAGATCAAATCCAAAATTCAAAAGATCCAACTGACATGGGACCGAAGCGACTGCACGTAGCAGGCGACGCTGCGGGCGCCGCCATGGTACAGCCGCGAAAACGTGGCGCTGGCCACGTTTTCGCGGCCCTACTGGCACGGCCGCGCCAGTGCCTCGGGCCAGGGGTTGCCCCCTGGCCCCTTTCTCCTGGTGCCTATAAATACCCACCTTGGGGGTTCTTCATGGAGATATCTAGAGCTTTAGGAGTTGTTGTTATTTTGTTTTTAGGAGTTTTAGTTGTTTTTATGTTTCCTTTTTCTTCTATTTTGTTTAGCCATTAAAGTGAAAGAGAGAGTGTGTGTACAAGTTGTATTTGAAGGTGACAAGCTTATACAAGTAATACTTCTCTTTCTTCTTTCCATTTACTTGGTGTTTTTTATTTGCTTTAACTTTCTTGTTTTAGTGTAATACCCCTTCTCTTTACTTCTTCTCTCTCATTGTTTTCTTTTCTTACTCATGTTTAACTAATTCTTTTATTGCATGGCTAACTAACTACTAACCTACTAATCTCTAACAACTTAATTGATAACCCAAATGAGTCAATAGTGTCAAACAAGCCTTGTGCAAAGGAGAGGTACGACGTCTTAAGACGAGGGTTCTAACTCTAACTTACTTACAAGTATTCCCTTTCTTATATTTCATTCTTAACGATTTTTGATGATCTATAGATTGTAAGCTTTACTTGTCTTTGTAAGTTAGAGGTATTCCTACTATTCTTTGTCGATACCATTTATGCACTTGTTTCTTCCGTATTCTCGCCTTCGATTGGATCTTGATAAGGGAATGTTCAATTTTTGCTGTGTAAACCTAAGTTAAAGGAAGAACTTTCATTCGGTCTCCAACGTGAATAGTACCTATGCATAGAGATTATGCTTGCCTATGATCCATCGTGAGGCTACATCTTCAAGAAGTTAGAGATTAGTGGGAGCACTTAGTAGAAAGTTAGCTATGCATTTTTACCATTAAGAAAATTCACTTTTCAAACCGACAAACCAATCCAAACAATTCTTAAAACAATACTTGTTTTCATTTCAATTCTTTATTTGAAACAAAGAACTTTTTCTTTACCTTGAATAATGAAGCCGTATCAAAGCTTCCATCGTTCTCCCTTCTTATGGATATGACCCGTATTGCCACTTTGCTAGTACGGAAGAATCACAAAAGCAGTAACATTGACCCACTTTCCTTTACTTATATTTGTGCATGCTTTTTACCGATCAGTACTCAATAGACATCAATCCTCGTGGGAATGACACTCTATTCACTATTTTATTACTTGTAAACGATTGGTGCACTTTCCATTCGCAATATCAAGTTTTGGCTCGGGGATCATTTTGTTTCTTATTGTTATCAATGATATTTTATATTAGTTTTAATTTGAATTCAGACTACACAATTAACATTGGGACTTTCTATTTTACAGGCTGCAGAAGACGCTACCCCAAAAGCTACAAGAATTTGGCCAGGTGAAATTTCGGCTACGCAGCCGACCTATAGTGGAGACAAGGGAGGATCATTCAGGAACTGCTCTCTGATTGATTTATAAAACAATCTATGAGTGCTAAAATTTCATACTCTTGATCCAGAGATCGACATGACCTTATGACGCTTGTTTAAAGAGAAGAAAAATCGAGAAGCGGTGATGACGTGCCAAGAAAAAAGAAGAGTGTTGAGGTACTATGCTATTCCCTCCCCAATTAGAGCAACATCATGCATTAAGAAGCTAACAATCCAAGCGGACAAATTGAATTAAAGATAGGGTTGATTCGGATGGTGCAAAACAATTGTCAATTTGGAGGTCTTCCCAATGATGATCCGTATAAGCATATTGCAAACTTTTTAGAGATTTATGATACACAACAGTATAGTAGTGTGCCAGCAGAGAAGGTGAGATTGATGATTTTTCCTTTCTCACTGAAAGATAAAGCAAGGATATGGTTCAAATCTTTACAGAAGGAATCAATTGCTACATGGGATGAGATGGCAAGCAAATTCCTCACCAAATACTTTCCACCTGCAAAATAAGCAAAATTTTGAGGTGACTTTTACCCAATTTGATACTGAATCTATTTATGATGATTGGGAAAGATACAAGGGTTTGATTAGGAAAGTTCTAAACATGGTCTCCCCGATTGGTTGGAGATTCAATTCTTTTATAACATGCTACAACTGAAGACAAAGATGATGGTTGATGCGGCGACTGGTGGAGCACTTATGCGAAAAGATAGAGATGAAGCCTACAAGCTGTTGGAGGAGATGATGTCGAATGATGGCAAACTGAAAAAGCAACGCTGGAGAAGGTTACGGGCATGCATGG
This sequence comes from Agave tequilana, assembly GCA_038442645.1. Classification (NCBI taxonomy): domain Eukaryota; kingdom Viridiplantae; phylum Streptophyta; class Magnoliopsida; order Asparagales; family Asparagaceae; genus Agave; species Agave tequilana. The sequence goes on along the minus strand of JAVJIF010015469.1, from coordinate 50,156 downwards.
ACCTAATGATATCATAACAATTCATATGCAACTCACATCATTAATGAATCAAGTAGGTGACCTCAATCACCAACAACACCTATCGCCACAAGAGAAGAAATCAAGCTTGGAGACCGTAATAGAGCAACTTGCTACAACTATGCACGCTTCATGGCAAACACCGAAACAAAGATAGAAAATCAAGAAGCCCTCATCAGAAATCAAGCATCATCTATACATAATCTTGAAGTTCACGTGGGGCAAATTGTTAGCCTGCTCTCTGCAAGAGCACAAGGATCGCTACCAAGCAACACCGATAAAATTTCAACAGAGCAAGTACATGCGATTAGCTTAAGGAGCAGGAAGCAACTAAAGCAGGTACATAAAGAGTCTTCAGAAATAGTACATCAGAAAGATATTAGAGATGAAATAGAAGACAGCCAGAGAAAGATAGGCCAGAGAAGAGAAGAATTTTCAAGTATGCAGCTGAAAATTCAGCCGAATAGCCAAACTAAATTGGTATCTGAGCCTGATCCAAAGCCTTTAGTGAAGCCCCCAATGAAACCATACGTTCCCCCACTTCCATTTCCTCATAAGCTTAGACAAAACAAAATAGATAATGAATTCTCTAACTTTTTAAATATTTTCAAATTTTACATATTAATATTCCGTTCATAGATGCTCTAGAACAGAATACAAAATTTACAAAGTTCATGAAGAAGATCTTAGCTAAGAAGAGGAAGTTGAAGGAGCATGAAATAATCAAGCTCAATGAAGAGTGCAGTGCTATCTTGCACAACAAACTACCCTCTAAGCTTATGGATCAAGAGAGTTTTTCTATACCTTGCATTATAGGAAACTTAAAATTCAACAATATTTTATGTGATCTTGGTGCAAGTATGAATTTAATACCTCTCTCTAATTTCAAGGCATTGGGTTTGGGAGAATCGAAGTAGACTATTGTCTCACTCTAATTGGCTGATAGATCGATAAAGTACCCACTTTGGTGTTATTGAAGATGTGCTTGTTAAAGTTGACAAGTCCTGCAGATTTCATCATACTTGACATGGAGGAAGATGGTAATGTTCCCCTCATATTAGGCCGACCTTTCTTAGCCACAGGAAGAACTTTGATTGATGTGAAAAAAGGAGAACTTATCCTTTAGGTGCAAGATGAGCAAGTCACTTTCAAAGTTTTTAAAGCCATGCCACAACCATCAAATGTCGAGAAGTGCGTCAAAATTTATACCAAGGACAAGCAAGTAGTTGAAATACCAAAAGAGGAGTCTCAAAAGTTACTTAGCAAAGAGTCCAATCAGCCCAAGTCCACCAATTCAAAGAATGCAAAAATTGAGAAGCAAAGTTTCTACTTGAAAGCTGCACCGCCAAATCAAATATGGAAGAAGGTCCAAAAGATTGTAAAGAACAACTTCATGCCAACATCTTTCATACATGAGCCTCCATGAAGATCAGAGAAAGTCTAGCTAAAGAGTATAACTTAAAGCGCTTCTTGGGAGATAATCCAAGTTTTCTAACCACTATTTTTAGATTTTTAATTTTTTAAATTTTTTCTTACTTTATTTTATTATGATCTGTACCAGGTATCTCATCCAAAACTCAAAACCAACAGAGCCAAAAGTTCGGCTAGGCAGCGGATATTTCAGCTGGACAGCCAAAAAATTTGTGGATCCACACTCTGAAATTTCCCAAGTGATTTCTTTCCAATTAATGAATGTTTATGATTTTCTATTTATTTTATAGAAAGTGGGCAATTCCTGATAGATAATTTTTCATGATTGTCTATAAATTGAAAAAAATTGTCTTTTGGAGTGGTATTTATGTGTGATTTGAATATGTTATTGATTTATCTTGCTTTGCATGAGGATATGCCAAGGTTTAGGTATGGGGGAGGGGTCTAGGATTTTTTTTATTTTACTTTTTCTTTATTTTTAGGTTAAATTTTTTTCTTTATTTCTTTTCTTTTTAGAATTTTTCTAGATTTTTTTCCTTTTACTAACTAAAAAACTTAAAATTTCAGTAAGTTTATCTAGTTTTAAGGGATTTACTGACCATATAGTTTGAATTGGATAGGGATAACAATTTTATAGATTCCCTAATTCTTTGAGAAGAGATGAAAAATCTGAAAATTTAATACCATCTAGAATTTTTTACGTGAATATGCATCTTATCTACACTTACACATTAGTTTAAGCTTGGAATAATGAGGATTACTTAATACTTAATAATTAAATAAAAAAATATACTTAATTATTGATTAGTAGATACTTTGGCCTCAAGAAGCCTTGGTATTTATGTGAAAGATAGGTAAGTTAGAAAAAAGTTAAAGTTATATGTATTAACAAGTCTAATGATCAATCAGTTAAGTATCTTGGCCTCAAGAAGCCTTCATATTTATACGAAAGAGAATTGGATGAGTTATATGCATGAAAAAAAAGAAAAGAAAGAAAAAAGAAGTGCATAAAGGGCAAAGAAGTGGTAATACTTCGAAACTTCTAAAAAAAAAAGTTTAAGTATGAAAAGTTTGAATCAAAATTTCAAGTTAAGAGTTATCACATGTTCACAAAGATGCATAGGATCTGAAAACTTAGTAAGGATGGTGGAATATATTTGGATTTGAAATCTCTAGGATAAGAAGATAAGATTTCTTTATAGGAGATTGAACTTGAAGATGATTGCTTATGGAAACTATTGAACTTATTCACTAATGACACTTGTTGAATTTTTTATTTTTCTTTTTTTTACTTTTTAGTTATCCTTATTTTTCTTTATCCATATTCTTTAATCTCTCTTTGTTCTTTTTTTTGAAATTTGTGGGTATATTCATTGCAAACTCTCACGAGATAACACTGGTCCACTAGGGGTAACCTAGGAGTTTAATGGCTTGTTGCATGTACTAAGTGCAATCGTGATTCCTACGAAAGTAAGTTAGGATTTTTTATTTATTTTTAGAATTTTTTAGTTTTTCTTTTTCTTTTTAGATTAGATTTTGCTCGAGGACTAGCAAAAGTTAGGTATGGAGGTGTGATAATTGTATTATCATCTATATTTTGTACCACTTTTACCTCTTTTGTTACTCACTTAATACTGCATGGGTATTTTTGTTTAACTTTATGCAAAAATTAGGTCAAGAGCACAAATTAGAGAAAAAGATAAAAAAGTAGAAAATCAATGTTAAAGAGATGATTGCTGTAGTATATTTCAAGATCCAGATATCTAGAGACCTAATAGACTTGTCAAAAGAGTCTATAAAATATAGAAAAGCATCCAACAAAAATTTAAGGTCAAATCAAGTCAAAATTCAGCTGGGCAGCCGAATTTTCGGCTGCCTGACCTTCCACTGTTCAACAGAGAGCAAAATCTATTTCAGACTCAGATTTAGGCTGGACACCTTTACTATTTTGATCATGACTTTCGCTATAGGTATTAAATTCTAATAATCCAAGATGCTATGAAAAGAGGACTTAAAGATCTACAATACTTCTGTTGACACTGTTTCCTAATTCAGTTGTTTGTCAAGCTGTATTCAGCAATAAACGACAGTTATCTGCAGATCAATTTAGGATTGAATTCCCACACCAAACTGAAGTAGGATTAAAATTCCTAATGGGTTCCCGACTGTAATGGTCTCTGAGATCTATATAATGGGCTGTAATCTCTTATGATCTGAAGGAATCTCTAATGACTCTCATTAGATAAATAAATTTTATATTATTTTATATTTCAATTTCTTGGCTTTTGGAGAATAAATTCTGCATATTGAAGTTGAAGAAAAACAACGAGGAGGCATCATCTAGAGTCCCTAAATTGGTGTTTTCTAATCTCTTTCTCCTTTATTTTATTATTTCATGAAGTTCATATTATCATGTTTTGCATCTCTTCTAATATGAACTAATTCTCCATAGCTAGGGCATTGATGTAGGTTAAATAGTATGATGATATAACTGTTACTTTATGCTATTCTACTATTTTGTTCTTCAAGTTTAAATTTTTTTCATATTTAGTTTTTATTTTCAAATTTCTTGTTATTAATTGGTGGCCACCAATTATATAGATGATTAGGTTTGAAACTGAGAGGAGATAACCTAGCATAGCATCATAGGAATAGAAACCACAACTTGGTACGTTGAGACGGAGAAGTTGTGCAATCATATAAAAAAATCCACATATTTTTAATGCTTTTTATAACTTAAAAATCTACTAGATCGAGAGATTGTAGGTTCTTGAATTAGAAGATAAAATTAGTATTGCTTGAGAGAGAATACTAATTAGGCTAAGGACTTTCAATTGTTAACATGAAATAGTTAGAATTCACTAGCACAAGCACAATTTTATATCTGATTATATTTGCTAAAATGATTGCCCTAGCACTTTTATCTTACAAAATCAACTTTTTTTGTTTCTCATTAGTAGTTTAAATTAAATCATCTTTTTAATTAATTGTTCAAATAAAATTAGAGAAAATTAGTTTAGTACTCAAGAGATATCAATTCTCATGGGAACCATACTCTACTCACTACTTTATTACTTATAAATGATTAGTACACTTGTCATTCGTAGCATCAATGGAAACTCATCTAAGGTTTTGTATAGCAAAGTACCCTGAACTAGAAATCCCATGAGAGAATACTTAGAATATGTAAGATCTTGTATACTTAATTGGAAAAAATTATGGAAAGATTATTTATATATAGTAGAATTATCTTGTACACTTATTTGGGAAGAATTATGGAAAGATTATTTATATATAGTAGAATTATCCTCTAAATAGTGATTACGTAAATGAGAAAATGGCCCTTATGGAGATTTTATATTAGAGGAAGTGTAGAACACCATGATATTAGATAGAAGTTGAAAAATAAGGAGACAATGAGGTTTAATATGATTCTTTATAAGATGGATATCGATAGACAAATTAGAGAACATCTTATGGAAGTATAAAACTGACAAAAAAGCTGAGCAAATTCAAGAAGGGGATCATAGTAATATAGATGATTATGTATTTTACTACAGATATCCCCAATGAAGAGAAGGTACTTTGGAGTAAGATCATATCCATCCTTTGACTCTCTGTATCCAATCCTTACCTTTCTCTTCTATTCATCCATTTCTTAACTATCTGCACTCATGTCTTTCACTTTTTTCCTTCTCTCTTCGACTTTTTATATGCATCCTCCCCTTATCGAAATTTTGAGGACGAAATTTTTCCTAGAATACGTACAAGGAGATATATCTTAATTTTTCACTCATATTTATCTCTTTTCTCTGTATTTATTTTCTTCTTAAATATCACTTTTGTTATTAATTTGATTTCGGATTTGGTTTTTTGTGAATCAGAGCTAACCTGAGTCCGAACCCGAGGCCCAATTCCTATGAAACAACTAATTTGACCTTTATGGCCGTAAGATTTGACCGATTTCAGTTTCAAACATTATTTTTCGATATTTTAGATTTTTCATGATTTTTTGAAATTTTTTCAAATTAAATAAATCATCAAAACTGGTACGACTGATACCGCCGATCGATTTCAGGAATTTTAATTTACAAATGGAGTTCAATTTCTAAAAACTACTTTCACAGTATTATTGTACCTTAACACATTTTTGTGGATTTTTCTGAATTTATCAAAATTTGACTGGATTTGTGTCGGCCGGTATCACTGGCTGATTCTAGAATTTTTAATTTATAATCCGAATTGAATTTCCTAAATACGATTTCATATTGTTCCTCAAGGTGATATTTTCTATCTCTAAGAATTTTTGGGGATTTTTCAAAATTTATTAAAATCCGACCGAACCGGTGTCTACCAGCATCACAGATGGATTTCGAAATTTGTACTTGAAATCAGGATTGAATTTCTTGAATCCGATTTCACCGCGTATCTTAATATAATATTTTTTATTGTCTAGAATTTTTGGGAACTATTCTGACTAATCAAATTTTGACTCCCATTTAAATAATATTAAATAACTCCTTTTTCTTTCTTTTCTTCTCCCAAATCTTTTTCTCTTTCTTCCCTAAAAAGCCACCGACCTTTCCCTTTTTCTTTATTTTTTTCCTTTTTCTTTTCCCTTTCTTTTTCTTTTCTTTTTCTTTTTCTTTCTCTCACTTTCTACACATTTCTTCTCTTTTCTTTCTTTTTATTTCTTCTTTCTTTTTCTTCTTCTTTCCCAGCCAACGACAGTAAGGCCTCCTCTTGCTCCTCCTAAAATAAATTCTCCCCTTCCCACCAAATCTCTCTAATTCACCTTCCATCTTTACTCTTTCTCTCTCAATTTTATTCTCCCCTCACCAATCTCTCCCTCTCTCACCCTTTCTCTTACTCTCTCCACTCCAAACCGACCACCACCACCGGCGCCTCCACCCAGCCCCAGCGTGGTCCAACTCCGGCCATCTCCTCCTCTCCCCCACTCCTTCCTCCACCTCCTCTCCATCTTTATCTTCATCATCACCACCACCCTCTCCACCACTTCCACCACCTCAATCGCCACCATCACCACCACCATCTCACCATTTCCTCCCTCATCTACCCTACCTCCTCCTCCGGTCAAGACCACCACCACCAGCGCCTCATCATCACCACCAATCCATCACCATCCTCCTCCACCTCCAACACCCAACTCTACCTTCTCCATTTTCATAATCACCACCTTCACCAATCAACTCCGCTCCCCTCTCTCTCCCCTCTTTTTGGGGTGGCTGGCGCGACTACAGCCACCTGGGAACAACGGCCGGCTGGTCACGTTGGCCGGCTCTGCCAGGGCCATGGGCAGGGCCCTGGCCTGGCCGTGAGCAACACGGGCAACAACCCCCCTTTTTCTTTTTCTCCCCCTTTGGTTCTCTCATCTCTCTAACTTTCTTTCTCATGAAATAGGTACACATGTTATTATTAGAATTCCCAGATTTCGTAGAGTATTTGGTGATTTTAGGCGAGTACCTATGCTTTATTTGGGTTTCCCCGCTTCGTCGGGTGAATATTGTATTCTTAGGAATTTTTGTAGAATTATTATAATTGGGAAAATGTATTTGTAGCTGTAGAATACCTGTATTGGTGTTTTTGTATGTGTGGATGTATCTGGGCATGTATTTATGTATCTGGGCTGATAATTATGTACTTGGCTGTCTAATGTAAGTTTTGAAATTTATTAGTATTTTGTGCATTTTATTGGGACTAATAGTGGTGCAGGTTGCAGGAGAAGCCCCTCGGATGAATAGTTTTTCAGGATTGTCATTTAGGAGACCATAATGCAGGCTATCCAATGGTCATTACAAAGCCTATACCCTTATGGGTTTATTGGTAGCCTATCGAAGTGGACCGACTGCACATCATTGGAGATTTGTATTAGGGACTGTTAATTATTATATATTATATTCAATATATGTGATTGTGTGTGGTACTAACATTACCTTCCACAGGTGCCAACTTGGTCTTCTGGCGCTATTAGACCTTATGGTCTCTTATAATAGCCCTCAGGGCGCGTTAAACCGTTAGGTCTCTCGGCTTCGCCTGGTTGGCATATTAGCGCTCAACGCTTTATTCACTAGACTCGCTTAGGCAGAATTCCGTCGAATTTTAGACTCACAGTTTAAGCCGAGTCATTTTTGTAGCTTCTCTTAGCACTTTAGTGATTAAACTTTGTTCGTTGTATGTACCCAGTACTGCTCTGTACTGCTTGTTTGTGCCATAGCTATAACGCAGCTTTTTATATGATTATTTGATAGTTGTGAAGAGTTTGAAATTCTTTTATGATTTATTCTTAATATCATTTATATAATTGGTATACAGTCTCTGATACTAATACTGACATTACTCATGACATTGACATCTCATATACTGACTATAGAACATATACTGATTACTGGACTGTACCATAACTCCTGATTAACTACACTACACTGCTTCCAGATTTGGTACCATAACTCCTGACAGATTAAATACAAAATTCACGTATATTGATTTTACGGGGACATTACTGAACTCCTAAATATTGAATACTATATTACTAAATTCAGAACAAGGATATATTGATACTACTATACTGTTTTTTAAGTAAATCAATATCGTGATGCCCAATTGGAAATAATCGGGAAAATATATAATAAAGATACAACTTACACTGGGGAAAGGGAAAACTGATGATATCAATATATATGTCTTCATAATGGCTCGATGTTGTGTAACTACTATTCCGGATCCACCTGAGTCCACAAAGGACCGGTTAGGGTGAACTGGCACCCCTGACCTGATCCATTCCTGATTCCACGGCTAAGACCTTTACGGCATAGCGGCCGGCTCTGGGAGCCAAATCTAGATGTCCTGAGGCGTTGTCCCAGGTATGCACGGGGCCTATTATGAACCTGATACTTTTGCTCCCTCATCAGTTTTCAATAACCAACCTTGCCTTACTCATATATGGATGTATGTGTGTCAGGACGCTGGGACACATACCTAAACATACGGGTCGGACGAGTTTTAATAATAGTAATAACAAATCTACTAAACACCATGTTGTCACATGGCGACACCACTGACATACCTAAGCTGCACTGGTTGCATATACTCAGTTGTTGGTGAAATGGGAGATATGGTATGTATATAGGGGGTTCCTTGTTCGGATTATTCCTCTGACGGACTAATTCCATGAATCTGGCAATTGAGTCTATACCACTGGTTTTGAATACTGTTACATTATTACATGACAGTAAACACATGTTTATAAGCAATTCGGGTTGTATGCACTCAGTTGACAGCAAAGTGAGTTATATGGTATATACATGAGAGTTTCCTTGTTTGGATTATCCCCTCGACGTACTAATCTCATGGAACAAGTGATTCAGTTTATACAAATAGTTTTGCCCGCATAAACATGTAACATATACAGTTGATGATTCGTACATGTTTGGCTAAGTATAATTTAGACATGATTCTATTTACATTTACTATTCACTATCTGCCTGTATGCCTTGAGCACATATCCACCGTATTTCTTGTACACGTTTGTTAATCTATACACGCCACTTGGCATTCATTTTACGTACTCGTTTAGGTTACTTTTCTGACAACCTTTGGACCTGTATGTCCAGGTTTCAAGACTTGGAGTATTGAAGGAGTTCAGTTGATAATCAGAGTGTGCAGCAGAAACGTGGTTATCCAGTAGCAGATCCTCCTTATCCTTTTCTTTGGTTGGCTCCCAAAATTCCTATTGCAACCCATAAGCACCTTCTAGTTCTTTACTATTCCATTTGTAAATTCATCTTTTGTACTATTAGTTCATGTGCAAGTTTTTGTATCCTGATGTAAAACTTATGTAATGACGATGTACTTGTACTATAAAGTTGGAATGTATATTACTATTATGCTTCCATACTCTGACTACTGTACTGCGCTGATGCTTATCATGTATATGTACGGGTATTGTACTCTGCGTATATATATTGCAGTAGCATTTTTGTACCAGGTGGGGCGGGACGTTACATTTCTCTTTGCCATACGGGTCCAAGTTTTATGTTATGGGGTTGGGAACGATGAAGGTCAAAATGTTCGATGGAGTGGCACACACTTTGGGTAGTGTGGCGTATATCCCAGAGCTAAAGAAAGAATCTGATATCCTTGAGCCAGTTGGACTCCAAGGGCTACAAGTGCTCTATTGCAGGGGAGCCATGAAAATCACATGTGGTTGCATGGTCATAATGAAGGGAGAAAAGTGTGAAAGTTTGTATCATCTGGTTGGTAATACAGTTGGTAAAACTAAGATCTTGAAGGTGTTTGTAAATCAGGGTGCACAGGATATCAAGTATTTAAGGCCGGTTTCGTTTGCAGGCATTGAAAAGACATAGGCAGATTATTTTCAAGGTGTAGGCAATAGTTAAAAGGAAAATCCTACTAGTGAAGGGGTTAAATCGGGGTCTCTTTTCGGGGTCAATTGAGTTGACTACGTAGCGCACACATCGGCATTGGAAATTTCGAATCAAGAAGGAGCATCCACGTTGATTCTGGTGATGTGTGACTGGTACAAGAAAGGAGTCAATGGTTTGTTTGCAGAAGTTTGCAAGCAGGACGTCAGGTGAGATGGACTTCAGGGATTGAAGTGGTGGTTTGTGAGTTTTTTTCTCATATGTCAGGGGAGGGTTTGTTGGAATTCCCTCCTATGCGAAAAGGTGTGAGCGGTTCACGAAGAGGTGCTAAACTCAAAAGGCATGGCTATTTCAATTATGAAGAGTTGCACGTTTTTCTAAGGGATATTTTGGATAAATGTGTTTATTAATTGATAGCAACTCTTGGGAAACAATTTATATAGGATGGATTTCTAATATGAAGGATAAGGGGCATCGTACAAGAATAGAAAAATAGGGAGAGAAAGGAAGAGAGAGTGTAAGATTGGATTTAATCTTGGGTTTTTTTTCTTTTGATATTTCTTATGTTTTTTTTGGGGTGTGAGAGGGTGTTCATATAATTGACAATTATTATAGTGTATTCAGCAGGCTCGGACGGAGGACGTAGGCTGGTATTTGGTTGAACCTATATAATTGTGGAGTGTTTGTGTTTAGGCATTACATTTCCTATTTTTTATTTTAGTCATCTTGGTGCGCTTGTTTTCTCTCCCTCTTCCCAATAAGTGACATTAGAGCTGAAGGTTCGCGGAGTTGCCATGGTAGGGAGTTTGCCTCACAATTCAAGATGGAGCGGTTGGATAGAAATGAAAATCACCTAGAGGGGGGTGAATAGGTGATAATGCTAATCTAATAAACTTAATGCGGAATTTAAAAACTAATAGCCATTGACAAGAGATGCACACTAAAACAAGCCAAGCAAATAATTATGAATGAACAATATGAATAGATGCAAGGCACAAAGTAAAGAGAGAGAGAGAGAGTAAGAGCTAAGGGATCAAGCGCAAACAACAAGATATGTTTCGAGGTTCGAGCACCCAGCTCTACATCCCGCCTTCACCCAGAAGGATTTTAAGTCCACTAGCTTGTCACAAAGGACTCCCACAAAGGGAACCTCCACCGAGGATTTGGGGTAATAACAATTACAAGGAGTACCCAACTCCTCTCCTTACAAACACAACCTCCTCCTTGAGGCACAACTCCAAGCCAACAAACTATCACCTCATAACTTGAGGGATACAACCCGAATGCACAACCTCCTCAACACAATGAGGGAAAGGCACAAAGCCAAGCAAAGATAGGGTTTTCAACTGGGTGGTCTAAACAACAACCACAAACAATTTCTTTCCCACACAAAGATCCTATAGAATGAGATAGTAGATGTAGCTCAAGTGTGTAGAAAACCAAAGGAATGGAAATCAAAAACTCAAAGAAAATCTTTGGGAAAAACTAGAAACCAAGATGAAGAAATTGAATCAAAATCTTTTCCCAAAAACCCTTTCTTGATTTTCCAAACCCTAACAAAAACACCAAATAGATTGTTCAATATAAAGCCCAAAAACTTCTTTTGATTGCTGTGAAAACACTAGAGAGTCAGAAAAAATTCGCACAAAAAATCTTATAGAAAACAGGCCATTAATGGGGTATTTATAGCCCCTAGAAAAATATAGTCGTTGGTAGCAGAAACTGCCAAAAATGACCTACCGGTCGACCGGTCGGTCGACCGTCCAACGGTCACATTTTGACCGTTGGCAGCAATCGGTCAACCGTGCGGTCGACTGTCCCCAGAACCAGAGAGCAACGGCTCTCTAGGCGGTCGACCGTCCGGTCGACCGAAACAAACAGAGAGCAACCTGCTCTCAGTCGGTCGACCGTGCGGTCGACCGGCTTAAGGGGCAGCCAGCGTGCACGTATCCGTGCACGTCGGTCTACCGCTATGGTCGACCGGCTACTTGGTCCGGTCGACCGTTCGGTCGACCGACCTAGCCTAGCAGCAGCAGTTCTGATCAGAAAAACAAGTAATTTTTAATCCTAAAAATTCTCATAAATCTTCTAAAAATACACAAAAATAGTTTTATCATTTTATTTTGAAATATAAACTTGTGATAAAAATTTCATCACAAATAACAAACATTTTGAAACATTTTTGTGTCTTATCATTTTTACCGAAATCTAAAACTGGTATTTTCTAAAACTTAGATTTTTGAATAGAAAATACATTTTGTCCAAAACTCATCCAAATACAAAAACATGATATTAAACAACATTTAGGCATGATGTATATGGATATAATCCTATATACATGAAACATATATATATATCCATGTTTTTGACTTTAATTCCAAAAATATGTTTTGTTAGAATTACCAAAACATAAAACACATGAAATAGACTATCAAACTAAGTTCGTCTAAGAAGTTGAAGCATGCATGTATATAGAACAAATCATATATACATTAAACCATGTAAACTTGTTTTGATCTATCTATTCATGAAAACCAAGATCTGTTAAACCAAAAACGGAAAAACCGAAAACCAATATTCCAAACATGAAACGTGTGTGTTGTGAACTTGAGCATATCATACTATTCTAATCTTTACAATTTAGATCTAAACACAAAACTAAACTAGGTACCGAAGTCTTCTTGTAGAGCGCAATCTCCAAGCCGACTCGATCCAAAACTCTTTGATCCACCGAGCAAATGCTATATATAATCTTTGATGCTCGGGCTCTTGAATCAACATGTGAAAGCTTCAAAATCATCTTGTTGAAGCTAATCACCTACTAATAACTTGATTAATGATCTGAAACTAAAATCACAAGATTATTAGTACACATAACTACATGAGTTAATCATCATCAAAACTAGAGTGGAAGGCCTTTGGGCCAACAATCTCCCCCTTTTTGATGATGACAAAACTCATGGAGTTATATATGCATGGATTAAAGTTAAGCTTCAAAGAAGCTCCCCCTTAACTCATGCATAAAACAAATAAACATAAATATGCAATGAATGACAATGCAAAAATAATAAAAGGCTCTAGATACCCAATGAAATGTTCAAAACAAAACATACTCTAGATACCAAACATATGAAATGCATCATTGCATAAAACGTGCTCTTGATAATAATAAACTCTTGATACCAATAAAAACATGTTCTTAAATAATGCTCTTGATACTAATTAAATAATTAAACTTTAATTAAACAATTAAACGACAAACTAATAAACAAAACATGCATATAAAACATGCATATAAACTCAAATACTTCTCCCCCTTTTTGTCAATCATCAACAAAGGGGTCCAAGTAAAAACAAAAATATTCTTCTCCCTTTTTTGTTGAAACAAAGAAACAATAACGGGTTTAAAAGCAATAAAACAATGTTCTCCCTTTTTGTCTAAAACAGAAATTATGTAAATAAGGGGTGACAATCAATTAAGATATCAATTAAAAAGTTGTCAAAGTAGAGCATCTTGATACCAATTGAAAGGAAACATAAAAATATTGATACCAATTAAAAGAAAACAATCTTGATACCAATTGAAATTAAACTTAACAAATTTGAATTTCTAAACAAGGATTTTGATACCAATTGTAAATATTTTTCATTTTGAACATATGATACCCAATTGAAATTTTCAATCATAAAGTATGGGAGAGGAAATCAAATACCAATTGAAAGATGAAATACAATTTTTCTCCCTCTTTATGAATTACCTAATAAAAATATGCAAAGTTTGTTCATGGATACCAATTGAAAACTAGTCAATTGAAACAAGATAGTCATTATAATAACAAGCTTTATCATGATCAAAATTTGTGCTCTAAGATATATGAATATAATAAGCACAAATAAAAATATATATATGTATGACAATTAGATACTAATTGAAATTGATACTCTTTGAAGTGCAAGCATACATATACAAAAAAATATATGAGTATACAACAATGTCAATATTGATACCAATTGAAAGAATTTCAATGATAACAATTGAAACACCAATCATATCAAATGTATATCTCATATTACCTAACCTCCCAATCACGTTCAAATTTAAAATGATTTTCACTATAAGGCATACATGAGCATGATCTCCCGTCCAACCACCCTTAGAAGGTAGGGGTTTTCAAAAATAGGTTTGAAAATAGAGTACGTTTGAAAATCTCTACCATAAGAAGAATACGAACTAGTAAAATGGGAAATCTTGTTAACTAGTACGAAATCCTTCAAGCAAGGAATAAAACATAAATATTTTTCATGAAACACATGTAAATCACATGATCACTAAACACTCAAAGTCCATAAAGCCCATATTATAGTCTCATGAAAACAAATCATGAGTAAACTAATAAAGTGAGTGTACAAGTATAATGTGACACATATCAACATGAAAATATTCAATTAAGCTCATATGAAATTCCTTAAGAACATGAAAAAATGAAAAACTTGATTTTCATTACCAAATTGAAATCACCTAAAAACATGAAAATCATCAAAACGATTTAAAAACTTCAAGGCATATGTATGTCATGTACAAACTAAAGTATACATACATATCCTAAACATAATGAGACCACAAAAGTATATGCATGGAGGCACGTGGCTCAAAGGATGTACATGTATAATCAATAGTTTGGACAAGATAGACATATACATGAAGTTAAAACACATGATCATAAAACATGTCCAAAATAGGGAATACAAGTTAGAATGCATGAATCATCAAAACTAGACTTATACTAGCACATCTAATGGGTACAAATAAGCATCCAAGCACAAACATATATAAAGATTTATTTGTGTCCCACTACATGTACAAGTATAAATTCTAGTCTTAATGAAAACTAACATCTAAACAAGTAATCAAATCATTAAGCATAAAACGGGATATAAATCAACATGAAAATCATAAACATGGTCATTATGTAAATCCACATGCTATTAGAATCATGATATACATAATAGCTAAACAAATGGTGAGAACACAACATATGGGTCCATATAAACATGGATGATCTCAAAAGCTATACATGCATGTTAATGATCTAAGAATCATGGCATTTAACATAATAAACTCTAAACATCAAAAACATGAGATATCAAAACAAGAATCATAAACACATATGATCATCATGCACATGCATTAGATCTAGGACATACATATTAGTTTAAAAATAAAGTGAGAACACAAAGATAGGTCCATGGGTGTCTCAAGTAACTAAACATATATATCACTAATCTAAATCACATGGCATAATCATAATAAACAATGAAACATGACATGCTATAAAATGATGAACGTGAAAAGCATGCAAATGTAAACGGGAGTTAGAGATCGATACCAAAACCGATGAGGGTACCTCTCTAGTTCTCCAAACCAATGGTGGTCCTCCTCCACCAAACTTCCCTTGAAAGTGATGCATCCAAATTGTTTTCTTTAAGCACGGAACGCATCCACTTCAAGGCACCGCTACTCTCACGTGATGCGAGAGCCCACACCTACATCAAAAATTTTAGGGGTGGTCTTTGGTACCCATTTTCTTTTGGGTCCATAGGGGTTAGTATCTTTCCTAACCCAAACAAGATTATTTGCTAAATTTTTAATATGTTTACGATCATAGCAAAATCTAGCAAGGTGGCCTTTTCGACCACAAT
Organism: Agave tequilana; assembly: GCA_038442645.1. NCBI lineage: Eukaryota > Viridiplantae > Streptophyta > Magnoliopsida > Asparagales > Asparagaceae > Agave > Agave tequilana. The sequence goes on along the minus strand of JAVJIF010015469.1, from coordinate 34,605 downwards.
GTGTACAATGTACACATGGGCATACATGTGATGGTGGTGACCGTGGGAAGCATGTGTATGCCGAGGAGGGTGTGCATGCAAGGATGGAGCTTGGTTCTTGCGAACCAAGGATTCCAAGCGTGTGTGATTCAAAGCACATTGGCTCAAAGTGGAGCCTAAACAATCAACACTTTTCTTCAAAATATTTATATCATTTTCAATAGTAGAAAATAAAGTAGAGCATGCAATGGATGTGCTAGGTGAATCTACACTAGCATGGCAAACATGAGATTCTATATCAATTTTTAAATATTCATTTTCTTCAAAACCAAATCCAATTCTTTTGTAATGAAATCAATTTCATTTTTCAAAACAAGATTATCTTTTAAAACAAAATCCAATTTTGAAGATAAAACCTCATTATTTTTCACAACATCATTACAATCATTTTTACTTTTCAAAACATTAATCTCTTTTAGGGCAAGGTCTAGTTGAGATCTTAGTGAGTCACGTTCACTAGTAATCTCTTCCTTCTCTTGCAAAGCCGATTCAAAACTTGAACATAAATCCTTCATTTCTTTTTTTAGTTCAAGATTATTCTTTTTCAACAAATCATGTTTTTCCAAAAAATTTCAAGCTTTTGAGCAAGTTCCAAATTCAATGTTTGAACTTCAAAATAACCATGGTAATAGGAACTAGAGCTATCATCTAGTTGAGAATCCGATTGTACCTCAAGGGAGTCTTTCCCTTGGACCATGAGGCAATGCTCGTCGGCCTTGTCTCTCCAAGATCTCCTCAACTTGTTAATGATCCTTGGAAGCTCGGGAGAAGTCAATATGCTCCAAACTGCAAAAGCCAAATCATAATGATCAAACACATGTAAAAGATCTTCATTAAGAGATGCTCTAAGTGTTCTAAATGCTAATGCATTGGCCTTTCTATGCTTGCTAGCATTTGGGAAGGATTCTATAGTAGTGGCTTGATAAACTAGATGACCTAGGCTTTTTAAATGACTACTCATCTTGGCCTTCCAAAAATCATGTCTAGAAAAATCAAACATAGGAGGGCTATCCATGAGTGCAAACAAATGTGTGCAAATGTAAATGCAAATGAAGATTAGCAAACCAAGATCTCACTCCTAGGTGGTTAAACCAAAATATCAGGAGCGGAGGCTCTGATACCAATTGAAAATCACCTAAAGGGGGAGTGAATAGGTGATAATGCTAATCTAATGAACTTAATGAGGAATTAAAAACTAATTGCAATTGACAAGAGATGCACACTAAAACAAGCCAAGCAAATAATTATGAATGAACAATATGAATAGATGCAAGGCACAAAGTAAAGAGAGAGAGAGAGAGAGTAAGAGCCAAGGGATCAAGCACAAACAACAAGATATGTTTCAAGGTTCGAGCACCCAGCTCTACATCCCCGCCTTCACCCAGAAGGATTTTAAGTCCACTAGCTTGTCCACAAAGGACTCCCACAAAGGGAACCTCCACCGAGGATTTGGGGCAATAACAATTACAAGGAGTACCCAACTCCTCTCCTTACAAACACAACCTCCTCCTTGAGGCACAACTCCAAGCAAACAAACTATCACCTCACAACTTGAGGGATACAACCCGAATGCACAACCTCCTCAACACAATGAGGGAAAGGCACAAAGCCAAGCAAAGATAGGGTTTTCAACTGGGTGGTCTAAACAACAACCACAAACAATTTCTTTCCCACACAAAGATCCTATAGAATGAGATAGTAGATGTAGCTCAAGTGTGTAGAAAACCAAAGGAATGGAAATCAAAAACTCAAAGAAAATCTTTGGGAAAAACTAGAAACCAAGATGAAGAAATTGAATCAAAATCTTTTCCCAAAAACCCTTTCTTGATTTTCCAAACCCTAACAAAAACACCAAATAGATTGTTCAATATAAAGCCCAAAAACTTCTTTTGATTGCTGTGAAAACACTAGAGAGTTAGGAAAAAATTCGCGCAAAAAATCTTATAGAAAACAGGCCATTAATGGGGTATTTATAGCCCCCAGAAAAATATAGCCGTTGGTAGCAGAAACTGCCAAAAATGACCTACCGGTCGACGGTCGGTCGACCGTCCAACGGTCACATTTTGACCGTTGGCAGCAATCGGTCGACCGTGCGGTCGACCGTCCCCAGAACCAGAGAGCAACGGCTCTCTGGGCGGTCGACCGTCCGGTCGACCGAAACAAACAGAGAGCAACCTGCTCTCAGTCGGTCGACCGTGCGATCGACCGGCTTAAGGGGCAGCCAGTGTGCACGTATCCGTGCACGTCGGTCGACTGCTACGGTCGACCGGCTACTTGGTCCTAGCCTGGCAGCAGCAGTTCTGATCAGAAAAACAAGTAATTTTTAATCCTAAAAATTCTCATAAATCTTCTAAAAATACACAAAAATAGTTTTATCATTTTATTTTGAAATATAAACTTGTGATAAAAATTTCATCACAAATAACAAACATTTTGAAACATTTTTGTGTCTTATCATTTTTACCGAAATCCAAAACTGGTATTTTCTAAAACTTGGATTTTTGAATAGAAAATACATTTTGTCCAAAACTCATCCAAATACAAAAACATGATATTAAACAACATTTAGGCATGATGTATATGGATATAATCCTATATACATGAAACATATATATATCCATGTTTTTGACTTTAATTCCAAAAATATGTTTTGTTAGAATTACCAAAACATAAAACACATGAAATAGGCTATCAAACTAAGTTTGTCTAAGAAGTTGAAGCATGCATGTATATAGAACAAATCATATATACATTAAACCATGTAAACTTGTTTTGATCTATCTATTCATGAAAACCAAGATCCGTTAAACCAAAAACGGAAAAACCGAAAACCAATATTCCAAACATGAAACGTGTGTGTTGTGAACTTGAGCATATCATACTATTCTAATCTTTACAATTTGGATCTAAACACAAAACTAAACTAGGTACCGAAGTCTTCTTGTAGAGCGTAATCTCCAAGCCGACTCGATCCAAAACTCTTTGATCCACCGAGCAAATGCTATATATGATCTTTGATGCTCGGGCTCTTGAATCAACATGTGAAAGCTTCAAAATCATCTTGTTGAAGCTAATCACCTACTAATAACTTGATTAATGATCTGAAACTAAAATCACAAGATTATTAGTACACATAACTACATGAGTTAATCATCATCAAAACTAGAGTGGAAGGCCTTTGGGCCAACAGGAAAGGGGAGCTTTACTCTATGGCAATAGAGAGTAAAAGATATCATAGTTCAACAGGGCTCGACGCATGCGTTGAAGGGAAAAGAAAGCAAGCTGGAGAAGATGACAGAGGAAAAATGGAAGGATTTGGAGTCCAAATGTGACAGCACCATTAGATTCTATATTGCTGATAATATTATCAACAATGTTATTGATGAAGACTCGGCACTTATGTTGTAGGAAAAGCTTGAGAAACTCTATATTGTAAAAAGTTTAACAATAAAGTTGAATCTGAAGCAGGATCTATACAGGCTGAAGATGGAAGATGGTGCGAATCTTATGGAACACTTAAATGTGTTCAAAGGGTTGCTGTTCCAACTTGGGTGAGTTGTGTTAGCCCAGAGGCCTTTCACCTTAGTTTTGATGATGACTAACTTATGAAGGTTAGTTTACTTATAATCTTGTGTTTATATAGTTTCAGTTATTGATCAAGATATTAATAGGTGTTTAGCTTCAATAAAGGAGTTTTGCGAGCTAACAATGTAGATTCAAGAGCTCACGCGTCAAGATAGTATCTAGCACTCGGTTGGAGTCAAGCTCTTTGGAACATATTTAGATCAGGTCATCTTGAAGATGAGGATCGACAAGAAGACTTCAGTTTATTTAGATCTTATGTAAAGATAGATAGTGTTGATATGCTCAAGTTCACACACACGCACACAAGTTTAATATGTTTGGTTTTCAGTTTAACCGATTTTGAATTTCTAGCTCATGTATATGGTTTTCATGAAAAGATAGAATTAAAACAAGCTTACATGGTTTAATTTATATTAGATTTCATCTATATACATCTGTGCTTCACATATTTGAAAAAAACTTATTTTGATAGTCTATTTGTGTTTAGAGTTTTGTAATTAACAAAACTTATTTTTGGATTTCATGTCAAAAATATAGATACACACACACACATACTACATGTGTATTGGATTCTATCCATACAAGATGCTTAAAAAGTTTAAATATCTTATTTTTGTATTTATACAACTTTAGGAAAAATCGTATTTTCCTTTAGAAGTTTGGTTTCTGGAAAATATCGTTTTTGTTTAAGGTCAAATATTTTATATCACAAAAGTAGTTAAAATAGTTTGTAATATGTATTGATTTTTTGTCACATATATTTTTTATTCAAAGATCTAACATGAACTTATTTTTGTGGAATTTATGAGTATTTATGGGATTTTGTTGGAGTTAAAATACCTAAATTTCAAGTTCTAAAATAACCTAGCCAGATCAGCTGGCGGTCGACCGGACCAGTGGTCGATCGACCGGACTGGTCGATCGATGTGCACGAGGACGTGTACAGACCCAGCCTACAAGGTCGGTCGACCGCACGGTCAACTGACTGTAAGCACCCAACTCTCGGGTGCTGTCGGTCGACTAGGCGATCGACCGACAGGCTTGGCTCGGTCGACCGGGCGGTTGACCGGAGGCACAACGGTCAGAAATATGATCGTTGCGCTGGTCAATCGGAAGGGCAATTCTGCCTTTTCCTGGCTTGCAACGGATATATTTTTTGAGAGGCTATAAATAGTCATCTCTTGGGCTGTTTTCATAAGAATTAATGAGCTATTTTTCCATCTTTGTAAGTGTTTTAGCAACAAGTTTTTAAAGAGTTTTTTTGCCAAAAATATTTATCTTTTATTTGTTTACAAGAGTTGGAAAAATCAAAGAAAAATAGAGTCTTTGGGAATTTGGTTTTGATCTTCATTACTATCTTCAACTAGAATTTTTCCCAAGTATTTTTATTAGTGATTTGCTTTCCAAACACCTTGTTTTCTCACACTTAAGCTATCATCTCTATCCTATATATAGGATCTTGTTTTTGTGAGAATTATAGCTTGTGATCTATTGTGATCACCAAGAGTTGTTTGTGGTCTATTGGGATCGCCAAGTGTAACCTTTCTCTTATCTTGGTTTTGTGCATATCCCTCTAAGTACAGAGGAGGTTATGCTTTAGGTTTATGGCTATCCCTCTTTGTGTAGAGGTGATTGTGGTTGTGGTTTGGCTTTGAGCCCTTATCCCTCTTTGTATAGAGGTGATTGTTATTTGGCTTTGTGTCCATCCCTCTTGTGTAGAGGTGATTGTTGTTGGTTTTGTTCCTTTATCCCTCTTGTGTAGAGGTGATCGTTATTTTGGCTTGTGCCTTGCCTCTTGTGTAGAGGTGATTGTGTTGGAGAGAAGAGTTGTGTACTCCTTACCTTGTACTTGCAAATTCCTTGGAGGAGGTTCCCTATGTGAGAGGTCCTGTGTGGACATAGTGAAAATTCTTCTATGTGAAGGCGGGGATGTAAAGCAGTGGCTCGAACCTCGAAACATATCTCAGTGTTTACGTTTGATCCACTATCTCTAAACTCTATCTCTCTTGTATTTTGCATTGCTTTATATTGTTCATATCTCATACATACTTGGTATTGTTTGTGTGCCCATACTTGTTTTGAACCAAGAGAGCTTCATATAACACCTCAACTCTTATTTAGAGGAATATAGAGGAGATAGTCCAGAGCCTCTCACCGAGAATTCGGCTACACTCTTTGGTTACACATAGTGTGTTGCAATTAACTTTTAATTCCACATCATTTATCATTAGATTAGCTAATACACCTATTCACCCCCCTGGTGTATTTTCAATTTGTATCAGAGCTTACGCTCCTGATAATAGGTTTAACCACCTAGGAGTAAGATCTTGGTTAGCTAATCTAGATTTGCATTTGCATGCATATAGTCTACACACATGGATTACCTTGCCGCTCCCATGTTTAATGTTTCTAACATCGATATATGAAAACTTAGGATTAGTGCTTATATAAAAACCCTAGGTTTGCATGTCTATCCTGCCACTACAAAGAAAACCTATTTTTGTAATGCCAAGTACATTGAGGCTAATGCACAAGCCCTAGATGCACTAAAATATTCACTTAGCAAAGAATATTTGAGTATGTTTTCTCATTGTGTTCCGCTTTTGTATTGTGGAACACATTGACATCTCCCGCGCTACAGACGATAAACTATGTGGAGAAGGAACCCTTAACAAAACTTGCTATATGGTCCAAGGGAATTACTCCCTTGAGGTACATTCGAAAACTCATCTAGATGATAGTGCTAGTTCTTCAGGTGATGACAATATGGGTGTTGATGCCTTAAATGAAGAACTTTCATTATTTTGGGAAAACTTGCTAGAAAAATACAAACTTTTGAAAAAGAAAAGTTTTAAATTAAAAAGAGAAAATGATAATTTGTCTTCAAAGCTAGATATAATTTTACAAGAGAGGGATGAGATTTTAAGTGAAAGGGACTCCTTGAAATCCCAACTTGACCTTATTCTAAATGAAAATAAAATTTTAAAGAATAAAAATGATTATGATGATGTTTTGAAGAAAAATGAGGTTTTGTCTTCAAAACTTGATTTTGTTATAAAACAAAAACAAGTCTTTGAAAAAATAAAATTTTTCAATTTCAAAAGAGCTAGATTTAGCTTCAAAAAAAAATACTTCTTTGAAAAAAGATTTAGATTCACATGTTTGCCATGCTACTATAGCTTCATCATCTAGTGTTTCTATTGCATGCTCCACTTCTTCTTCTAATGTTGAAAATGATATAATTATGTTAAAGAAGAGTGTTGATTGTTTGGGCTCCACTTTGAGCCAATGTGTCATGAACCACACACGATTGGAATCCATGTTTCGCAAGAAACATGCTCCTTATATGCATGCACACCATACACAACATACACATGCTCATTATGCTCACACACATGATTTTATGTATACTCATGTGTACACCTGTACACATTATGGACGTAAAGGCCACCTTGTATAGTTTTGTTATGATAAATTATATAATTCAAATTTGCTAATAAATTTGTTTGGGTTAGGAAAGGTCCTATTCCCTATAGACCCAATAAGGTATGGGTACCAAAATCCACTTTTATTGTATTTGATGTAGGTGTGGGCTCTCACATGACGTGAGAGGGATTGGTGCCTTGATGGTGGATGCATTTGAGCTTGATGGACACTACTTTTGGATGCATCACTTTCAAGGGATGTTTTGTGGAAGGACCACCATAGTTTGGAGGCCTAGAGAGAGCCCTATTGGTTTTGGTAACTTTCTCTAACTCCCTATTTATGTTTACATGCTTTCATATAAATGTTTTTAGCATGTATTGGTTTTCATGTTTTTCATGTTCATTATGTTTAAATGCAATGTTTATTAGACTTGTGATATACATATGTAGTATTAGAGATACACCCATGTTCATATGGATTCATATTTTGTGTTCTCACTATAGTTTAGCTATTGTGTATATCCTTTCTCTAAAGCACGTACATTTACACTAATGATCATGTTTGCTGATGATTTTGCACTTAATGTTTTGATTACATGTTTTGATGACACTTTTATTAAAACTTGTGTTTATACTTGTACAACTAATGAGTCACAATTGATTATTGTGTGTTTGTATTTTATTGCTCATTTGTATTCATTGGATGTACTTATATAACCTAGTTTTGATGATTCTTACATTTTACTTGTTTTCCTTATTTTTGTACATATTTTCATAAAAAATATATTTATCTTCATGTATATGTTAATTTTGTCTAAAACTATTGGATCTACATGTCATCCTAGACTCACTTACTTTTCATGCAAATTTTTGGACTCGTTTATGATTGGGATATGTATGTATTCTTTTAGTTTCAACAAAACATACATATACCTTGAAGCGTATTTAGTTTAGATGATTTCTTGTTTATATGAGCTTCAATGCCTTATTTCCATGATTTTGATGATTAAATGATTCATACACTCTATATTTGGTGTTTACTCATGATTTTTGTTTCATGAGCATATATGTGCTTTATAGACCTTGAGTGCCAATTATTGTGTGATTTTCATGATCTCATGGATATATTCTTGTTTTATTTCTTGCTTGAAGGACTTCGTACTAGTTTTCAAAATTATCTTTAAAACTAGTCTTTATTCTTCAATTGGTAGTGATTTTTAAACATGTTATATTTTCAAACTCTTAATTTTTGAAAACCTCTCTACCTTCTAAGGGCGGTTGGATGGACGACCATGGCTTATATACCATTATTGAATATCTTTTAAATATGTGCATGAATAGGGTGGTAGGTATGAGTTATACACATAATCTTTATGATATTTCATATGTTTGTATACTCATATTTGTTTTCTTATATATGTATTCTTCAAATTTCAATTAATATCAATTGGTATGTCCATTTCAACATACATACATATATATGATTTGATTGTGTTTGTTTTATCTATACATTTTTAGCACAAATTATTTCTTACTAAGCTTGATTTAGTTCTTAATGTCAATTATTTTTCAATTGGTATCATATACAAGCTTATGCATTATTTTTTATTGGTATTTCATAAAGGAGAAGAAAATTCTTATTTTATCTTTCAAATTGGTTTTACTTTTCAATTGATATCTTACTCTCAGTCTTTATGATGAAAAATACTTTGCTTGGTATATTCTTACATTTTTAATATTGGTTTCAATAATTTTAAATTGGTATTATTTTTATTTTGGTATCCTTATTGCAAAATGAATATAGTGTTTACCTAAAAATTTGGTGTTTACTTTCAATTGATATCATGTCTTTTCATTGGTATCAATTCATAAAAAGATTATTTCTTTCAATTTGGTTCTTTCAATTGATTGTGTTGATTGGTATCGAATTTTTTTTTTAATTTATGTTTATTGTTTATTTGTCTTTACCCCTTTGTTGATGAATGACAAAAGGGGGAGAAGAATTCAGGTTTATATATGCATGTTTTACTATGTGTTTATGTATATATCTTATTTTATTGGTATCTTGAGTTTCATTGCATATCTTTATATGTTTATTGGATATGCATAGGTTAAGAGGGAGCTTCTAGGAAGCCTATCCTTAATGGATGCATATATATAACCTTATAAGTTTTGTCATCATCAAAAAAGGAGAGATTGTTAGCCCAGAGGCCTTTCACTGTAGTTTTGATGATAACTAACTTATGAAGGTTAGTTTACTAATAATCTTATATTTATATAGTTTCAGTTATTGATCAAGATATTAGTAGGTATTTAGCTTCAACAAAGGAGTTTTAGGAGCTAACACATTTAGATTTAAGAGCTCGCGCCTCAAGATCGCATCTAGCACTCAGTTGGAGTCAAGCTCTTTGGATCGTGTTTAGATCGGGTCGTCTTGAAGATGAGAATCAACATGAAGACTTCAGTTTGTTTAGATCTTGTATAAAGATAGATAGTGGAATGCTCAAGTTCACACACAAGTTCGATATGTTTGGTTTTCGGTTTAACCGGTTTTGAATTTCTAGTTCATATATATTGTTTTCTTGAATAGATAGAATCAAAATAAGTTTACATGGTTTAATGTATATTAGGTTTCATCTATATACATCTGCTCTTCACATATTTGAAAAAACTTATTTTGATAGTCTATTTCATGTGTTTAGAGTTTATCAATTAACAAAACTTATTTTTGAATTTCATGTCAATAACATAGATATATATATATACTACATGTGTATTGGATTTTATCCATACAATATGCTTCAAAAGAGATTTAAATATCTTGTTTTTGTATTTGCACAAGTTTGAGAAAAATCATATTTTCCTTTAGAAGTTTGGTTTCTAGAAAATACCATTTTTGTTTAAGGTCAAATATTTTATATCACAAAAATAGTTCAAATAGTTTGTAATATGTGTGAATTTTTAGTCACACATATTTGTTATTCAAAGATCTAACAAGAACTTATTTTTATGAAATTTATGAGTATTTATGGGATTTTATTGGAGTTAAAATACCTAAATTTCAAGTTCTGAAATAACCCAGCCAAATCAGCTAGCGGTCGACCGGACCAGTGGTTGGTCGACCGATGTGTACGAGGACGTGCATGGACCCAGCGTACAAGGTTGGTCGACCGCATGGTCGAACGACTGTAAGCACCCAACTCTCAGATGCTGGCGGTCGACAGGCTTGGCCCGGTCGACTGGGCGATCGACCGGAGGCACAATGGTCAGAAATATGACCATTGCGCTGACCGACCGGCCGCCCGACCAGAAGGGCAATTTTGCCTTTTCCGGGCTGCAACAGATATATTTTTTTAGAGGCTATAAATAGCCATCTCTTTGACTATTTTTCATAAGAATTAAGAAAGCTATTTTTCATCTTTACAAGTGTTTTAGTAGCAAGTTTTTGAAGAGCTTTTTTCCCAAAAAGATTTATTTTTTATTTGTTTCAAGGTAGGAAAAATCAAAGAAAAATAGATTCTTTGGGAATTTTGTTTTGATCTTCATTTCTATCTTCATCTAGTATTTTTTCTAAGTATTTTTCTTTGTGATTTGTTTTCCAAACACCTTCTTTTCTCACACTTGAGCTATCATCTCTATCCTATCTATGGGATCTTGTTTTCTGAGAATTATAGTTTGTGGTCTATTGTGATCACCAAGAGTTGTTTATGGTCTATTGGGATCACCAAGTTGTAATCTTTATCTTGCCTTGATTTTGTGCATATCCCTCTAAGTGTAGAGAAGGCTGTGCTTTGGGTTTGTCGCCATCCCTCTTTGTGTAGAGGTGATTGTGGTTGTGGTTTGGCTTTGAGCCCTTATCCCTCTTTGTGTAGAGGTGATTGTTGTTTGGCTTTGTGCCCATCCCTCTTGTGTAGAGGTAATTGTTGTTTGGCTTTGTGCCATTATCCCTCTTGTGTAGAGGTGATCGTTATTTTGGCTTTGTGCCTTGCCTCTTGTGTAGGGGTGGTTGTGTTGGAGAGAGGAGTTGTGTACTTCTTACCTTGTACTTGCAAATTCCTCGGTGGAGGTTCCCTGTGTGGGAGGTCCTGTATGGACATAGTAGAAATCCTTCTGTGTGAGGGCAGGGACGTAGATCAGTGGCTCGAACCTCGAAACATATCTTGGTGTTTACGTTTGATCCACTTTCTCTAAACTCTATCTCTCTTGTATCTTGCATTACTTTATATTTTTTATATCTTATACATGCTTGGTATTGTTTGTGTGCCCATATTTGAGTTGAACCAAGAGAGCTTCATATAGCACCTCAACTCTTATTTAGAGGAATCTAGAGGAAATAGTCTAGAGCCCATCACCGGAAATTCGGCTACACTCTTTGGTTACACATAGTGTGTTACAATTAAGTTTTAATTCCTCATCATTTATCATTAGATTAGCTAATACACCTATTCACCCCCCCTCTAGGTGTATTTTCAAGTTGGTGTTAAGGTTAAGGAAGAAGATCAGGCACTTACTACTTCTTACCTCACTTCCTGATTCTTTTGAGCATATGGTCACCACGGTGTTGTATGGTAAGGATACTTTGAAAATATAAGAGGTCAAGTCGGCTTTGTTATCTTATGAGAAAGCAAGGAGGAAAGTTGAGGACAACTCAGGATATGTGCTTATTGCTTTTGGTCAGAATCTAAGAGGAAGGAATGCGATCAAACGATCTAGCGGTCGTAGTAGGTCTAAATCTAAGGACTGTGGAAAGAGAGTGCAGTCCTACAAGTTTAAGGAGTGGGAACACATAAAGCGGGACCGTCTGACTTGGGATAAGAAAGATAGTCAGAGCTTGGAGTCTTCCACGGTGGTAGCAGAAAACACTGAAGACTCGAGAGATATTCTCACTATCTTCAGGGAGAACACTTATTCTTAGAATGATTAGGTATTGGATTCTGGTGCAATAAATCATATTTGCTCCGGGAAGGAATTTTTTGGGATATTTCCAGAATCAGAGGAAAGTACTTTCTCTTTACCTAACGAGTCCAAGTGTGACGTCATAAAGTTAAGAACCGTGAAGGTCAAAATGTTCAATAGAGTGGTACGCACTTTAGGTGGTGTGGTGTATGTCCCAAAGCTAAAGAAAGAATCTAATATCCTTGAGCCAATTGGAATCCAAGGGCTACAAGTACTCTGTTGCAGGGAGCCATTAAAATCACATGTGGCTGCATGGTCGTAATGAAGAGAGAAATGTGTGAGGTTTGTATCATCTGGTTGGTTATACCATTGGTAAAACCAAGATCTCGAAGGTGTTTGTGAAACAGGGTGCACATGATATCAAGTATTTGAGGCGAGTTTCGTTTGCAGGCATTGCAAAGGCATATGCAGATTGTTTTCAAGGTTTAGGTGATAGTGAGAAGGAAAATAGTACTGGCAAAGTGGTCAACTTGGGGTCTCTTTTCGGGGTCAATTGAGTTGACCGGGCAGGGCGCATATTGGCGTTGGCGATTTCGAATCAAAGGGGAGCGACCACGTTGATACGGGTGATGTGTGACTGGTACAAGAAAGGAGTCAATAGTTTATTTGCAGGAGTTTGCAAGCGGTATCTCGAGTGAGATGGACTTCAGGGATTGAAGTGGTGGTTTGCGGGTTTTCTCGCATATGTTGGGGGGAGAGTTTATTGGAATTCCCTCTTATGTGAAAGCTTGTGAGCAGTTCACGAAGAGATGCTAAAATCAAGAGGCATGGATAGTTCAATTATGAAAGGTTGCATGATTTTCTAAGGGATATTTTGGAGAGATGTGTGCATTAATTGAAGCAACTCTTGAGGGACTATTTATATGTGATGGATTTCTCATATGAAGGATAAGGGGTATCATACAAGATTAGAAAGATAGGAAGACAAAGGAAGAGAGTGTGAGGTTGGATTTAATCTTCGGCTTTCTTCTTTGATATTTCTCAAGTATTTTTCTTGGGGTGTGAAAGGGTGTTTATTGTAATTGATAATTATTATAGTGAATTCAACAGGCTCGGACAGAGGACGTAGACTAGTATTTGGTCGAATTGATCAGTCATATATATTGCATATATATTGTCACATTACCATGTTTATTATCTAATAAATCCTATTAATAAAGTCTTAATTTTCTTTATAAAATGCAGGCCCATTGCTAAAAGAAATGGAAGAGAAACGAGCTCAAAAGTCCATCAAATTCTGACTTAATTCAGAATTAATTCGAAATCAGAAAATCAGGGCAGATCATAGCAAATCAAAGAGGTTGAAAATCGGTTAACTTGGTTTTATAAGAATCTAAATCGGTTCGTTTGAGAATCACCGAAGATCAGATCAGAATCATAGACAAACAGCGAATGCAACCAAAAAAGGAGGTAAAATCACACGCCAACCAGATCTCCACCTGGAGGTGGCCATTTGGCCACATCCTGGCCACGGATCCGCGGCCGTTTGGTGGAGATAAGGGGAGCGTTTGCTCCCCTTATCTCCTCACTTCTCTCCCTTCTGGGTTTTTGCCTATAAAAGACATGGTTTACACTGCAAAAGGAAGCGAAGACTCAGATTAGAATTCTTGTTCATTTTTAGGATTTTAGGAGTATTGTTAGATAATTCTGAGAAGCTGTATCTCATATTTACTTTTTTATTTAGACCAGCAAAGAGAGAAGAGTGGAGCTGAGTGCGTAATTCATCCTTGAAGTGATAATCAAAGGAGATTCAACTTGCTTATCCAACTCGACTTAATTCGGTAAGTCTATGTTTTATTTTCATTCTCTTATTTGCTTTTTTTTATCATGAGTAACTAAAATATCTTCTTGGCTCACTAATCAATCTCTTCTACCTCCTTTCTCTTAATTGATTTTTATGAAAGCAACTCTTTTGAATCAGAATAATGCTTAAGTTAAACTTTATTCTTGAAAGCACATGAGGATGTCTTTTTTTTAAACTTGGACTTTCAAGGCACAAATTTTTTTAAACTATTTTTATTCCATACTTGCTTCTTCGTGCTTGATGGTTTAATATTCTCTTTTTAATGATGTGTTAAGAAAGGTCTTAAGATTTAAATAAAACCATCTTATTTGTTTTACTTGAACATTAAAAGAAAATAAAGGTTTTTACTTATGATAAAAGTGATGCACCAAACTGTTCTTGAGATAAGTAAGTAGTTGAGTAGAAGATTAGTGAGCCCAGATCCTTTTCGTAATTCAAATCACAGCCAAATCACTCTCAAATCATTTTCTAAAAGATCATCTTCTCCAAAGCCTTTTCCAAGTTTTGAATTTTTTTTTTAAATCACTTCCCTTCTCTCCATTCTCTTTTTCAATATAAAAAAAAGAAAAACACCAACACCAGTCTTTGTTAACTAACAATTCATTTAAAAGGTTCTATCGCATTCCTCCTCGTGGACACGACCCGTTAGCCCAAAGCTAGACGATAATTCTCATTGCTTTTATTTGCAATCAATTTTTGGCGCTGTTGCAGGGGAGGGAACGGTGTAATTATTTGCTAACAAGTTTGGTGTCTTATTTTAGGAACGTTAAGGAATAGATTTAGCACTCAAACTTTGCAGGAGAAGACTTGTTATTCCGTGACCCTACTCTCGAAAGTAGGAGACAGAATTTCAAGAAATTACAACGCAAAAATTTGAAATTTTTGGACTACTAAAAACCTTTTTTGCAGGACATATTGCTTTGCAAAAATACAGTTTTTGTGTATTATTTTTACTATATCTGATATTCACACTTCCTGTTTAATCTAACAGTAATCTGATTGATTGCCAATTGCTTAAAAAATGTTTAGACTTGCATTCTAGGCATTTGTCTAATTACGTTTCTTTTACAATTGTTGTTGAAGATAACTGAAGACAAGGTACGTAAGCATAGCATATAGTTTAGGAAACATCGTTGGGTAATATTTGCTTATGAATGTTATTTTTCTATATCTTGCACACTTTGCACAATAAATCTTAAGGCAAAACATAAATCAAGATAAGGTGGGGAAGTCATTACCCTTCCTTAGCCCACAAACCATCTCCAAGCACGCATAACCTAAGCCTAATTTAAAATCTGATAGATGTTGGCCTTAGGGACATTCAAACTCATTAGGAGATTATCCTAAGAGGGAAGGTGTTAGAATTTGACTCCTGTCAAATCAGTCTAAGGACAAGGATTGAGGGGCAAGACCTTGAAGGCTAGTGGTTTGACTTAATTAGGCTCGTCGCTTTTGCGCGGATACCTCCCACCAATCTTACCCTGACCTGGCTGATTAGTTTGTGGTCAAAATCTGCATTATACCTCTTGTGGACAATCAACCAATTAGGAGTTCTCTAGGTCAAGGTTACCTTACGCTAGGCTTGGTTGTTTCCACTTGTTAACTACTGGTGAACTTATTTGTGATTGTATTTGTGTATACAAGTGTGGTCAAGAGACCCTAATTTATCTAGGTTAGCTAGAAACACATCACCACCCAAGTTCGAACCAAGATCAGATTTGGTTATGGCTCAACCGACATCTTTGCAGGATATGTTCTATCCCATTAGAACCTCAGTTCCATCCTGCATCCAACTTCTATCGGTTAGTGAACACAACTTTGAGTTTAAGCCACAGTTCATCAACACACTCCCTAAGTGAAAATTACCAAGAGAGGGGTGAATAGGTGATGGCTAAACTTAAAGGCAAATAATGCTGAATTAAAAACAAACTAGTAATAAGCAATTACAATTAGATAGATCTTGCAAAAGAGTAAGCAATATAAGTGCAAGTAAAGAGAGAGAGTAGAGTTTAGAGAGAAAGTAGATAATCGCAAACGCAAGGATATGTTTCGAGATTCGAGCCACTGCTCTACATCCCCGCCTTCAACACGATTAAGGATTTCCACTATGACCGATCCCACCAGATTGTCAATCGGTTATGAGGTTCTCACTAGAACTCTTCAGACACACTTCTCCTCTGTCACGGTGCTGCAACACCAACTTGGAGCTCACTAGATCGCTCGAGGCCGCAACCTCTACAACTTCTCAATTGAAGAAAATGGTGATCAACACTTGACCACAAAGATAGCTCACAAGCACAACCCTACTACCAAAATGAGGAAGTGAAACACTTGGGATTGGGTAGTGCAAACAACAAGTAGAGAAGTAGAGGAAAGGGCTCAAGCTAAAGCACCAAATTTTGGAAATAGTTAGATCAAGAGAAAATCTTTTACAAAGAGGCTAAACTATGAAAAATTTTGATATAAGGCTTGTAAATCTTGTAATTAAGTTGTTTCATACTCCCACTATTTATAGGGAATGAAAACTAGGCTAGAACATACAATAAATCCGTTGGGACAAGACCCAATAAAAGACAAACTGAATCTAGCCGTTGGGAGCCACCTCAGCAGAATTTTCTGCCGCCGGTTGACTGGGTGGTCGACCGACAACGGTCGACTTTCCGATCGTTGGGAAAGCGGTTGACCGAATGGTTGACCATGGATCCCAAACAGAGAGAAAAACTCTCTGTCAGTCGACCAGGCCAGTCGACCGAAACAAACAGAGAGCACTGCTCTTGCAGCCGGTCGACCGGCCCGGTCGACCGAAGTGCACGCATGCACTTTGGTGCGCATCGGTCGACCGCCCGGTCGATCGACAGAGCAGTTCTGCTCTACCAGCGGTCGACGGCACGGTCAACTGGCTAAGGGCAAAAAACAGGTTTTTTGATATCTTTTCAAAAAAATCTTTTTCAATAAATTTTCTTTTGATAGAATAATACAAAATAGAGTTCTAAGGATTTGAGGAAGTAGAGTGTGATCATAGATCAATACCAAATAAATTAGAACTATATTTTGATAAAAATCTTTTCTAAAACAAAAGAACTGGTTTTTCCAAAACTTGTTTTTCTGAAAACTGATTTTCCGAAACTTTGTTTTTCTGAAACTCGGTAAGAAATCTGGTAATAAATTTTTGTTTTGAAAAACACAACGGAATATGAAATGTGTGTGTGTGACAATCCCAAAAGCTATCAACTTCTTTCATCTTGGTTTTAAAAATTGACTATAAATCCTAACTAAAATGGAAATAGATAAAAATACAAATCTTAAAATAATCTTCTCGATATGCTTGATCCTTGAGCTCTTCTAGTGTGCTAG
Organism: Agave tequilana; assembly: GCA_038442645.1. Lineage (NCBI taxonomy): Eukaryota > Viridiplantae > Streptophyta > Magnoliopsida > Asparagales > Asparagaceae > Agave > Agave tequilana. Next base: position 17,442 of record JAVJIF010015469.1, on the reverse strand, counting down.
GCTCTGGGATCTAAATCTTCTTGGCTTCCAAATGTGTGAGTCTTGTGATGGAGCCGAAATGCAACATATAATTTTACCTGAAACTTAATTAAACAATTTTGTTAATACCTAACTACATATGGTTTGTCATCATCAAAACTAGGGCTAATGGCTTTTGGGCCAACAATCTCCCCCTTTTTCATGATGACAAAACATATGGAATTATTACAAATATTTTTGGAAGAGACTTCAAGTAAAGCTCCCCCTTAACACATGCATATACAAGAATAAGACATAAAAGAGCAAAATGCTTAATAAAATCATATATAAAGGATATAACAGTTAGATCATATGTCAACCATCTATGCATAACACAGATAATGAGTTATAAAAGAGTATGCACAAATGGTTACCTCCATCCATCCAGAAATGCCTGCAGCCTGCAAATAAGTGGTAGATGATTAGATCAATAGGGAATAAGAAACAATACACAACCAAACACATATACTATATAGAGACAATAAGGATAACTGTTATATCAGAAATAAATATGTCCATACATGCTTAGAGGTTCATGCCAACCTCAAAAACTAAATACACACAAACACACAATGCATTTGTCCATAAAACAAACAAACTACATATCCAAATACAGAAAATAGAAACTCCAAACATTAAAAAAAAAAACTAACTCCCTCAAACCCTCAAATAACTCCATTAAAATATCTCTCCCCCTTTTGTCATCAACGAAAGGGGTCAACCCTCCTAGAAATCAGGGTCTTCTAGGGAAGCTGGTGCCTCAAGTACAGTAGGAGGAGTAACCCATGCGTCAAAAGGAGGACCCGTGGGTGGAAGTGGTTATGAGCGACCACTCGGAAGAGGAGCCGCCCAAGTGTTCCTATTGTAGATGTCATGGACGCATGTCTGCATATAGCGAATGAAATCACAAATATGGTTTAGATCATTGTCCACTCGCTTCTCTAGCCGCTGAAAGTGACCGGTCATCTAAGCAGATATCTGCTGGTTGTACTCCCGAAACTGAGTGGAGAGAGCATAATATGGATCAAAGGAAGCAGAAGAAGTATAAGAAGATCCTGGAGTAACAGCAGGAATGATAGGCTAGTGCAGAGGAGCAGGAGCACGCTCCCTAACACGCATCATCTTAAGGAGAGTGCTGTTGATGTCAACTGACAGTTCAATGGATCGTTCAGTGAAAAGATCAAATCTGAGTTGCTTTAGAAGACGTGTAATAAGCATCCAAAAGGGCAAGTGCTGGTTTGGGACCAGAAGATGATCAGACGTCATGTAATTGATAATGAGTTTAGGAACATTTATTCTAATGCCTTTCAAAAGGGAATAGATCAGAAGAGGAGCAGAACCCCTAGCATGACTATACTCTCCTGATTTTTGCAGGAGGTTATAGAAAATGATTTTAGCTAAGACTTGGGCGGTAAGAGTATACTACTTTACCTCCTCATTCCTAACTAAAACGGGGTTGTCATCATCGTGAAGCAAAATGGAGGCGGTGTGGGCGGACTCACCATCAGGATAAGCAAATTCATGAAGATCCACATTATAAACATCTACCCCCTTACAGGAAAAGTGTAGAAGATGAGCAAATTTATCAAGAGAAATATTTATATCTTTGCCCAAAGCTCTAGACCTGATATGATGATTTTGGAAAGACAGGTTATAGTACAAATAATGGACTAGTTCAGGGTAAACTGGTTCTTTCATGGTGACAAAATGCTTAAGTGAACTAGTACTCAAGATATTTGCAAGATTAAGGTGCTCAAAATCACTAAGCACCACAGTCCTACTAGAGATGACATTTTTATTGTGGATTATAGTAAATCTATGAGTTGCATTTTGGGAGATGAAGGGGCTGGATGATGATTCGGGGTTTTTCCCTTCTCAGATCTGGATCTTTGGACATGATGAAGGATTAAACAGGATAATAGCACGAAATAAAGATGAATAAACAAGAATAATAAAGAGAATTGAAGAGATTAAGGAGAAATTTTGGTTACACCTCAGAATCTAAGAAAAATCCCTGAAAAATTGCAGATCTAGAGCCTGAGAAGGATTTTGACAAATTTTGTGGAGAAAATTTTGGATTGGAAGGAGTTTTAATGGGTTGGATTAGGTTTAGGAGGAGGAGAATTAAAGAGGGGAGAAAGGAGAAGTCGGCTGGAGAAGAGAAGATGAGGGGATTTGGGAATTTAGGACTTTAAAAATCGCGTGAAAAAATGGGTTATCTGACTCCGGTCGACCGGGACAAAACTAGAGCAATCTCGATTTCAGTCGGTCGACTGGCTTCGGGCTAAAAAAAAAAAATTTTTATTCTAGGGTATCTCGGTCGACCGCCCGGTTGACCGGGCCTATGACAAGCTAACTTGGTCGACCGGTCGGTCGACCATAACATCCCAAAACAGTAAAAAAAAAAACTTTTTTGATTTAAATTTTAATTTTGTTTTAAAAGGAAATTAGAGACTAATATATTTTTACATATAGAACATGAAAACAATGTTAAAATTTTAATAGGCGTGAAAAACACATAAAATTTAAAAATTTTTATTTTATTATTATTTTAATAATTAAGCAATAAATTTGAGATATTGAAGCCGAATACCCCTTTAAGGGTTCTGAACTTCTCGTCGACATTCCTCTAGATAAGAGTTGAGGCATGCAATTGCTATCTCCATTTACTTGCTTGATTATGGTTAAATAAATTTTCATATTTGACAATAAAAACATTCATTTAACAAAAAAATCTTTGATACATGGACAAACAAAATATGACTAGAATAGAAATAAAAGCAAATTAAATACACAATCTCAGCTATAGTCAAGATACAAAAAAAATAAGGGCATGCAAGTCTAGATAATTAAAGCATATTATCACAAAATGAAACTAGCAAATCCTATGCATGTATAGGTCTAGCTAGAAATAGAATTCTTAAGTGTAGAAGTTATCAAACCAAGGGCAATCTCCAAAATAGGTGCCTCTTTAATAGCGATGTAAGTGATGATTTGTTCGTTGAGCCTTGATGCATCCACCACCCAGGCATCATCTCCCCCTAAGTCTTGGAGGAGGACGACGCACATGTATCAATTAAGTTTGGCGTGTCCTTTGGTACCCATGGGTCCTATAGGGTTAGTATTTTCTCGAATCCAAATATTTTTATTTATCATATTTAATTTTGCATAACAAAATTTTGCTAAATAGCCTTTGCGGCCACAATGAGCACAAGTATATATTTTTTCATACATAAATGCATGCTTGTGTTGATGTGAGTATTGAAAAACACCTAGAGGGGGGGTGAATAGGTGTTAATGCTAATCTAGTGATCATTTTAAACAAGTATGAATGATGCAAACGCTCACTTAAAACAAGAAATTGAAGCCGAATTCCCTGTGAAGGGCTCTGAACTTCTCCTCTTTGATTCCTCTAGATTATGAGTTGAGGTGCGTAATTGCTTTCTGTTGGCCCAGAGGCCTTCCACTCTAGTTTTGATGATGATTAACTCATATAGTTATAGTTTACTAATAATCTTGTGATGTTTAGTTTCAGATACTTAACTAAGATATTAGTAGGTGATTAGCTTCAACAAAGATGTTTTGGAGCTTTCACATGGTGATTCAAGAGCCCGAGCGTCAAAGTTCATATCTAGCACTCGATTGGAGTCAAGCTCGGTGGATCACGTTTGGATCGAGTCGACTTGGAGACGGCGCTCTACAAGAAGATTTTGGTACATTGTTTTAGATCCATTTGTTAAAGATTAGATAGTGTGATATGCTCAAGTTCACAACACACACACTTGTTTAAGTTTCATGTTTTGGTTTTCGGTTTTTGGTTTAACCGATCTTGGTTTTCATGAATAGATAGAATCAAAACAAGTTTACATGGTTTAATATATATTAGATTTGTTTTATATACATCTATGCTTCAACTATTTAAAGAAACTTAGTTTGATAGTCTATTTCATGAGTTTGGAGTTTTGCTATTTTAACAAAGCTTATTTTTGGATTTTAAGTCAAAAACATTGATATATATATATATCTTTCATGTATATTGGATTACATCCATATACAACATGCTTCAAGTTGTTTAAGTATCATGTTTTTGAATTTGGATGAGTTTTGGACAAAACGATTTTCCATTTCAAAAATTCAAGTTTTGGAAAATACGGATTTTATTTTTCGGCAAAATTTTTAAGTTACAAAAATAGTTTAAATTGTTTGAAATATGTGTTGAATTTTTTCACACATGTTTGTATATCAAAGTATTATAGTGAAACTATTTTTGTGGATTTTTAGAGATTTTATGAGATTTATTTGGTATTTAAAAACTCAAGTTTAAATCCTTTAAACAGATCTGCCAGGCTCTGGCGGTCGACCGGACCCAGAGTCAGTCACTGGACCGGTCGACCGACGTGCACAAAGGACGTGCACGCAGGCCAGCCCCTTGGGCCTGTCGACCAAGCGGTCGACCGACTGAAGTCAGCCCATTCCCGGGTTGACCCGGTCGACCGGTGCGGTCGACCGGCCAAAGAGCCGTTGCTCTCTGGTTCTGGGCATGGTCGACCGAGCGGTCGACCGGCAGGCTCAACGGTCAAATTTTTGACCGTTGGCCGTGAAATCACCTAGAGGGGATGAATAGGTGATAAGGCTAATCTAAGAACAAAATACGGAATTACAAAACTAATTGCAACTACACTTAGTGCAACAAACAACTGTAGCCGAATTCCTCGTGAAGGGCTCTGGACTAACTCCTCTTGATTCTTCTGAATAAGAGTTGAGACGCTATATGAAGCTCTCGTCGTTAAGCACAAGTGAGGCACATACACACAAGCCAAGCATATAATATGAATGAGCAATATGAATAGATGCAAGGCACAACACAAGCATATAAGATATGACAATATGAATGATGCAATACACAAATAAAGAGAGAGAGGGAGTCAATAGATCAAACGTAAACAATAAGATGTGTTTCGAGGTTCGAGCACCGAGCTCTACGTCCCCGCCTTCACCGAGAAGGATTTCCAATCCACTAGGAGTACCGAACTCCTCTCTCAACTAATACAACCAAATCCATCTCACCGAGAGGGATACAAGCACAATCCACCTCTACCGAAGAGGGATACAAATACCAACCAACTCCACCTCACTAAGAGGGAGTAAACCATAATCTCAACCTCTACCAAAGAGGGAGCAACCAACAACCCAAATTCACCTTTACCAAAGAGGGATATCCAAATATAAAGGGTTACAACAAGGTGGTTACAAAGACCACAAACCAAATTTTCCCACAAATAAAGATCCTATAGAATAGGATAGAATGATATAGCTCAAGTGGAAATCAAGGTGTTTTGGGAATCAAATAACAAAGAAAAATCCTTGGGAAAACACTTGCAATATGATATACATGAGGATCTAAAGCAATATCCCAAAAACCTATTTTCTTTGATTTTTCCAAAACCCTTGAAAACAAAATAAAGATGAAATCTTTTAGCTTTAAAACACTTTTTGAAAGCTTGTAAAAACACTGGAGGGTATAGAAATTTTGGCTCTTAAAAATCTTCTTAAAATCCTAAAGAAATAGGGCTTAAATAGCCCTCCATCAAAAACTAGCCTTTGGGATTGATTGTCAGTCCTGGTGGCTGGCGGTCACCCCCCGGTTGACCGCCAACGGTCAAAAAAATTGACCGTTGGAAGCCAGCGGTCGACCGGTCGGTTGACCGTAAAAAAACAGAGAGCAAAGCTCTTTTGCTCGGTCGACCGCCCGGTCGACCCGCCTAAGTGCCTGTCCAACGTGCACAGCTTGTGCACGTCGGTCAACCGCCCGGTCGACCGACTCTGGGGTACGGTCGACCGGTTGGTTGACCGCCAGAGCCTGTTAGGCAGAAATCTGGGTCAGAAAAACTTATTAAAAAATATTAGAATAAATCCCATAAATCTTCTAAAAATTCCACAAAAATAGTTTTATCATTTTTCATTGATATACAAATATGTGATAAAAATTTCGAGACAAATATCAAACATTTTGAACAATTTTTATGTCTTACAAATATTTTCGAAAACCAAAACCTGTATTTTTTCGAACTTGTATTTTTTAATAGGAAATCTGATTTTTCCTAAAACTCATTCAAATACAAAAACATGATATTTAAATACTTTGAAGCATGATGCATATGGATAGAAATCCAATATACATGAAACATATACATATCATAGGTTTTGACTTTATTTCCAAAAATATGTTTTGTTAAAATACAAAACACCAAACCTCATGAATAGGTAAGTCAAAATAAGCTTGTCTAAGAAGTTAAGCATGCATGTATATAAAATGAATCTACTATACATAAACCATTTAAAAAAAAAGTTAGATCAAACTTGTTTTGATCTAACTATTCATGAAAACAAATATCGGTTAAACCAAAAAAAACTGAAATACCAAATCCAAAACATAAAGCGTGTGTGTTGTGAACTTGAGCATATCACACTATCTAATCTTTACACATGGATCTAAAACATAAATTAAACTAGGATACCTAAGTCTTCTTGACGATCTCCATCTTCAAGTCGACTCGATCCAAGACTCCGTGATCCACCGAGCTAGACTCCAACGAGTGCTATAAATGATCTTTATGCTCGGACTCTTGAATCACCATATGAAAGGCTTCAAAACTCCTTTGTTGAAGCTAATCACCAGCTAATATCTTGATTAGTAATCTGAAACTAAACATCACAAGATTATTAGTAAACATAACTACATGAGTTAATCATCATCAAAACTAGAGTGGAAGGCCTCTGGGCCAACAATCTCCCCCTTTTTGATGATGACAAAACTCATGGAGTTATATATGCATGGATTAAAGTTAAGCTTCAAAGAAGCTCCCCCTTAACTCATGCATAGTAATAAACAATAAAATATACAAGGAATATTAAACATGATAATGCATAGACATGCATAAAACAGGCTTTTGAAGCCAAATACAAAAACATACTCTTGATACCAAACATGAAATGCATCAAAACAAGCTCTTGATACCAATTAAAACAACAAACTATAGACATGCATAAAACAGGCTTTTGAAGCCAAATACAAAAACATGCTCTTGATACCAAACATGAAATGCATCAAAACAAGCTCTTGATACCAATTAAAATAACAAACTAATAAAAACTATGTTTCTAGATAAACAAAACATGCATATAAAACATGCATATAAACTCAAATAATTCTCCCCTTTTTTGTCAATCATCAACAAAGGGGTCAAAATAATAAAAAATGTTCTTCCCCTTTTTGTCTAAAAAAATGATATCAATAAGGGGTGCAATCAATAATGATACCAATTAAAAAGGTGTCAAAGTAGTACATTTTGTTACCAATTGAAAGTGAGCATATACCAATTGAAAGTAAATAAGGCATTGATACCAATTGTGAGAAAACAAATGAAATCTTGATACCAATTGAAGGAAATAGATCAATAGATACCAATTGAAAGTAAACAAAATCTTAATACCAATTGTGAATATTTGTCATTTAGAACATAAGATATCAAAAATAAAATCAATTTTCAACATAAAGTGTGGGAGTAGAAATCAACGGTAAACAAAATACCAATTGAAAGATAAAAATACAAATTTTCTCCCCCTTTATGAAATACCAACTAAAAGATGCATAAGCTTGTGTTTAAAATATCAATTGAAAACTAATCAATTGAAACAGATGGTCATTAAAAATTCAAGCTTTAGCATAAACAAATATATGTATGAAAAATTAGATACCAATCGAAATTGATACTATTTGAAGAGTATGCATACATACATAAAAATATATATGAGTATACAAAAATGTCAATATTGATACCAATTAAAAAAAAATCCAATGATACCAAATGAAACAATAATAATATCAAGTGTATACCTCATATCATCTACCACCCATTTCATGCTCAAGTTTAAAATGATTTTCACTATAAAGCATACATGTGCATGGTCTCCCATCCAACCGCCCTTTGGAAGGTAGGGGTTTTCAAAAATAGGTTTGAAAAATATAGTATGTTTTGAAAAACTCTACAATAACGAAGAATCCCGCAACTAGTTAAATGGAAAAATTTTTAAACTAGTACGAATCCTTCAAGTAAGGAATAAAACAAAATTATTTTTCATGAAACTATGTAAATCACATGATCACTAAAACACTCAAAATCCATAAAGCCCATACATACTCATGAAAACATAATCATGAGAAACATTTAAATAAGGTGAGTGTACAAGTGTAGTGTGAAACACATAATCATGAAATTTGGCAATAAAGCTCAATATTCCGTAAAACATGAAAATCATCAAAGACTATTTAATCTTCAAGGCATATGTATGTCTTATACAAACCAAAGTATACATACATATCCAAAACACAACGAGTCCACAAATGTATATGTATGAAGGCACGTGGCTCAAAGGATGTATATGTATAGATGATAGTTTGGACAAGATAGACATATACATGAAGTTAAACATATGAACATGAAAATCATGGATAGAATAGGAATACAAGTTAAATGTATGAATCATCAAAACTAGACTATACTAGCCCATCTAATGGGTACAAATAAGCGTTCAAGCACAAACATATAAAAGGTTATTTGTGGTCCACTAAATGTACAAGTATAAATCTTAGTCTTAATGAAAACTAACATTTAAACATATATTCAAAACATGAAGCATAAAACGATACATAAATCAACATAAAAACGATCATTATGTAAATCCACATGCTATTAGAACTATGATATATATAATAGCTAAACAATGGTGAGAACACAATATATGGGTCCATATAAACATGGGTGATCTCAAATGCTATATATGCATGTCAATGATCTAATAATCATGGCATTTTCATAATAATCTATAAACATGAAGCATCAAAATAAAAATCACAAACATCCATATGATCATTATGTATATGCATATGCATTAGATCTAGGACATACATATTAGTTTAAAACAAAGTGAGAACACAATAATATAAGTCCATATTAAACATGGGTGTCTCAAAATAACTAATCATGTATATCACTAATCTAATGAACATAGCATAGGCATAATGAACAATAAACAAGACATGCTATAAATCGATGAACATGAAAAGCATGCAAATATAAATGGGAGTTAGAGATCGATACCAAAACCAATGAAGGCACCTCTCTAGTTCTCCAAACCAAGGTGGTCCTCCCACAAAACATCCTTGAAAGTGATGCATCCAAATAGTCCACAAGAAGCTCGGAACGCATCCACTCCAAGGTACCGATATCTCACGTCATGCGAGAGCCCACACCTACATCAAATACAATAGGGGTGGTCTTTAGTACCCATACTCTTTTGGGTCCATGGGGGTTAGCACCTTTTTTAACCCAAACAAATTTATTTGCTAAATTACAATCATTTATACGATCAAAATAAAATTTAGCAAGGTGGCCCTTACGTCCACAATGTGTACAAGTGACACATGAGCATATAATGTGTGATGGTTGTGACCGTGAGGAGCATGTGTATGCCGTGGAGGGTGTGCATGCAAAGATGGAGCTTGTTTCTTTCAAAACAAAGATTCCAAACGTGTATGGCTAGAAACACAATGGCTCAAAGTGGAGCCCAAACAATCAACATTCTTCTTTAGCATAGATATATCTTTTTCAATTAAAGAAGAAGTGTGGCATGCAATAGGTGAGTTAGGTGGTGAAGCTACACTAGCATGGCAAACATGAGAATCAATATTATTTTTCAAAGATTCATTTTTCTTTAAACATATTTCTAAATCCTTAGAAATAGAAGCAATTTTCATTTTTAAAGAATCATTCTCTTTTAAAACAAAATTAATTTTGAAGACAAGTTTTCATTTTTCTTCAAAATTATTTCACAATTATTTTTATTTTTCAAACATTCATTTTCTTTTAGGGCAAGATCTAGTTGCGACTTTAATGAATCCCTTTCATTTGTAATCTCCACTTTATCTTGCAAAACCAAGCCAAGTTTAGAAGACAAATTTTCATTTTCTTTATTTAATGCAAAAGTCTTCTTTTTCAAAAGATTATACTTTTCTATCAATTTTTCACAAACAATAGAAAGTTCTTCATTTTAAGTGTTAGGATCAACATGCTCATTACTAGAAGAACTATCATCATCACAATCTAGTTGAGATTCCGAATATACCTCAAGGGAGTCATTCCTTGGACCATGAAGCATTGTGACTCGGATTCTCCGCTAGATTCCTCCTCCGGTTGAATTGGCAATTGAAGCTTGGATGTGGTCAACTTGTTCCACACTGTAAAGGCGGAATCATAGTTAGAAACAAGCATAAGATAATCTTTGTTAAGCGTGCCTCTAATAGCCTCAGGGCAAGTGTATTGGCCCCTATATGATTGCGGTTACAAGATAGCATTTCTTGGTAGCAGCAAGGAAACATGCAAGCCTAGGGGTTTTCAAATACATGGACATCCTAATTCCATGTGTCAATGTTTGGAAACATCAAACATGGGAGGGGACAAGCAATCCATGAGTGTGTGCAAACAATATACGTGCAAATGCGAATGATAGATTAGCAAACCAAGATCTCACTCCTAGGTGATTAAACCAAATATCATGAGCGTAGGCTCTGATACCAATTGAAATCACCTAGAGGAGGGGTGAATAGGTGATAAGACTAATCTAAGAACTAAATGCGGAATTACAAAACTAATTGCAACTACACTTAGTGCAACCAACGAGTGTAGCCGAATTCCTCGTGAAGGGCTCTGAACTAACTCCTCTTGATTCTCTTAATAAGAGTTGAGCCCTATATGAAGCTCTCGCGGTTAAGCACAAGTGAGGCGCACACACACAGCCAAGCATATAATATGAATGAGCAATATGAATAGATGCAAGGCACAACACAAGCATAAAAGATATGACAATATGAATGATGCAATACACAAATAAAAGAGAGAGAGAGGGGGGAGTCAATGGATCAAACACAAACAACAAGATATGTTTCGAGGTTCGAGCACCGAGCTCTACGTCCCCGCCTTCACCTAGAAGGATTTCCAATCCACTAGGAGTACCGAACTCCTCTCTCAACTAATACAACCAAATCCACCTCACCGAGAGGATACAAGCACAATCTACCTCTACCGAAGAGGGATATAAATACCAACCAACTCCACCTCACAAGAGGGAGCAAACCACAATCTCAACCTCTACCAAAGAGGGAGCAACCAACAGCCCAAATTCACCTCTACCAAAGAGGGATATCTAAATAAAAAGGGTTACAACAAGGTGTTACAAAGACCACAAACCAAATTTTCCCACAAATAAAGATCCTATAGAATAGGATAGAATGATATAGCTCAAGTGGAAATCAAGGTGCTTTGGGAATCAAATAACAAAGAAAAATCCTTGGGAAAACACTTGTAATATGATATAAATGAGGATCTAAAGCAATATCCTAAAAACCTATTTTTCTTTGATTTTTTCAAAACCCTTGAAAACAAAATAAAGATGAAATCTTATAGCTTTAAAACACTTTTTGAAAGCTTGTAAAAACACTGGAGGGTATAGAAATTTTGGCTCTTAAAAATCATCTTAAAATCTCAAAGAAATTGGGCATAAATAGTCCTCCATCAAAAATTAGCCGTTGGGACTGATTGTCAGTCCTGGCGGCTGGCGGTCGACCGCCAACGGTCCAAAAAATTGACCGTTGGACGCCAACGGTCGACCGGTCGGTCGACCGTTCAAAAACAGAGAGCAAAGCTCTCTTGCCCGGGCGACCGGCCCAAGTGCCTGTCCAACGTGCACAGCTTGTGCACGTCGATCGACGACGGTCGACCGACTCTGGGGTACGGTCGACGGGTCGGTCGACCGCCAGAGCCTGTCAGGCAGAAATCTGGGTCAGAAAAACTTGTTAAAAAATATTCTAATAAATCCCATAAATCTTCTAAAATTTCACAAAAATAGTTTTATCATTTTTCATTGATATACAAACATGTGATAAAATTTCAAGAAAAATATCAAACATTTTGAACTATTTTTGTGTCTTACAAATATTTTTGAAACCAAAACCAGTATTTTTCCAAACTTGTATTTTTCAACAGGAAATCTGATTTTTCCAAAAACTCATTCAAATACAAAAACATGATATTTAAATACTTTGAAGCATGATGCATATGGATAGAAATCCAATATACATGAAACATATACATATCATAGTTTTTGACTTTATTTCAAAAATATGTTTTGTTAAAATACAAAACACCAAACCTCATGAATAGGTAAGTCAAAATAAGTTTGTCTAGGAAGTTAAGCATGCATGTATATAGAATGAATCTATATACATAAACCATTTAAAAAAAGTTAGATCAAACTTGTTTTGATCTAACTATTCATGAAAACAAATATCAGTTAAACCAAAAAAAAAAACCGGAATACCAAATCCAAAACATAAAGCGTGTGTGTTGTGAACTTGAGCATATCACACTATCTAATCTTTACACATGGATCTAAAACATAATGATTGATGCTAAACCTGCACAAAAAATACGAGATTATAGAACTTAAGAAAGAATATGTGCAAGTGCTCAATTCTTCCGCTATAGCAAGTGGCTATGCGGGTCGTGATCCACAAGGAGGGTTTGCGATGGAAGCTTTACAGTTCTTTATTGAAATCATTAAGAAAATAAGTAAAAGTTCTTCTCTGTTTTATGTTATGAAAAAGAAAAAGAAAGTTAATGGTTAAAGTTAAGAAGAAAGCGAGAGATGAAGAAGATGGAAAATCAGAAAACGATGAAAAGCGACTATGTACAATGAAGTGGAGAAGAAAGAGTTTGAGGAGGTGTTGATCTATACATAAGAAGTAAAAGAAAAGAGAGAGAGAAAAGTAAAGAAATACTTACCTAGGTTGAGTGTTGACTTACTTGGAAACCTTTTTGCAAGTTCTACCTTTTTACTTCGGAGGCGTTCAATGCATAGATTATAAACTCGAGCTCGGTCCCCGTGCACATTATATCGTCAAGCATAAGAAGAACGAAGTGATGCGGAGCTTGGAAGAGGAGAACGTCTTCATGAACTATCGCTGGCTCTCTCGTAGCTTAGTTATACTTGCTTTGGAATTCACTTGTACACTCAACAACAACAACCAAGGTAAAGTAGAAGAGGAAGACGAAACAAAAGAAAATACAAACATAAAAAGAACTTTTACCTTTATTAATTGCAGAGACAATGGAAGAAAGGAGGAGGGTACATCGTCGGTGTCACTCTCAACTTCAGCCTCTCTCTTACTTACATGAATCTTCTTCTACCCTAAGTTACATACAAATTACATAACAAGAAAAGAAAAACCTAAATTACAAAGAATTAAAACTAGGCTAAATCCTAATCTGCCTTGGCGTCCCTTTTTCAGCGCAGATAATGGCCTTTTATAGGCATAAACCAACAACCAGAATCCTGGGGAGGTCGGGGAGTTCACGCTCCCCCTAACTCCCCAAGATTGCCGCGGAAACGCAGCCCAAGCCGCGTTTCCGCGGCCAGGGTGTGGCCAGATGGCCACACCCTGTTGGTGGGTCTCTCCGGGGTTTCTTCTGGCTTTATCCTTTGTTGGTTTTGTCGTTTGAGCTCCAGATTCTGACGAAATGGCCTTGGATTCTTGGCTTTAACCGATCGATTCTGAGAGGATTCTTCTCAACCGGTTTCAACCTCTTGATTTTGCCCTGATTTTATGTGTACGAATTAACTCTGATTTAATTCAGAATTCTGGTGGGCTTTTGGGCTCATTTCTCTTCATCTCCTTAAGGATTGGGCCTGCAAATAAATTAAACAAATAATTAAGACAATGCAGGCTTTTATTCTAAAATAAGTATGGAAATGTGACATTAAATATGCAACATTAGTGACCAATCACACCCCCATACCTATCTTTTTCTCGTCCTCGAGCAAAACAACTAAATATACTAAGGATTATTAGACCACTTTCCCAGGTCGCGCGATTGCACTGAGCATGTGCAACAAGCCGTTAAACCTCTAGGTTTCCCTAGAGGACGAGTGTTGTCTCGTGAGGGTTTTCAGCGGATTACATCCACAAAATCCATAAAGAAAGGGAAATAAAGAGTTAGTATTTTCGAAAAGCATTTTGAAAGAGAAAAATATTTGAAATATGATTGTAAGATCTAAGCAATCTATAAGTTATAGGAAAGCCGAATTTTTCATTCCTAAACTTAGTCTCTATTCAAAAATTTGTTATCAATCAAAGTAAGGAGTCAAATTGTACTTCTCATTTAGTCTATTACTTTACCCTAAGTCATATGCACCTTGTGACTGTGAAAATTTTGACTAAGGGTTCATTAACTCTAACTCTTATGCCTTATTTATTTTATATATATACTTTTTTTTGTGGTATTATTCCTTAGTTTTATTAGGCTTTCTAATCTGCCCATGTAACGAGCCTTTAATCGATGACTCCCAAACCAAACCAGACGGTCTTACGGCACCAGGTGAGAAGACACCCCTAGGACTTAAGGACTCGAGCAAATAAGGCCACAAAACTAAGGATTTTATTATATGAACCTCTTTTAGGCGTGAATAGTTATGCTTTATTAGGCACTAATACCCAGCTTAATCAGAGGATTTTTCTTTTCAACTTATCTAATCATCTTTCGCATAAATACTAAGGCTTGCTTAGGCCAAAGCACCTAGCTAGTCAATAATTAGACTTGTTTTTTTTTTTCAAACTTATCTAATTATCTTTTGCATAAATACTAAGGCTTTCTTAGGCAAAGCACCTAGCTAATCAATAATTAGATTTGTTTATATATATATTTTTTTTATAAGGCATAAGAATCTTTGTTTTTGAACCCTAAGTGTGTAAGTGTATGAAGTGTGCATATTTCATCAAGGTAAAGATCAAGACTAAATTACTTTGACAAATTATCTTCCTAACTCTATAAATCAAACAAATAATCTTATTTTGACCAAGTATAAGAAATCTTAATTTGGATTTTCCTATTCCTTAAAATTAACTTAATTTCTTACAAAAATAAGTCAAAATATTGTTTCTATTTTTCAAAAGTTTTTTAAAAGTAAAGAAAAGTGTCAATTTTTTTTTAAACAAAAAGAAAAGTTATGTTAGACCCTCCCCCACACCTATCTCATGCATTGTCCTCAATGTATGAATTAATGCATAGATGCATGAAAAAGACGACAGGGAAGGAAAGTGTTACCTTAAGGTGGTGGTTCCGGTGGTGGTCTGATTGGTCCACAAAACGCGGCCCAATCAACTTTTCTTGGGTCTCGGAGGAACCCACCAGCACTATCTTTAATATAACCTATTAAAAAGATATATCCATGAAGGATTTTTATTAAATATTTGACCCCATCTAATTTCCATGTTCCATTACTAATTTCGGAGTCAAATTTATCAACCACCTCGTCCCAGAATGGAGTATGAAATGATAGAACGGTTGACTTGGACTCAGGAAGGACAGGAACTAATACCGACTCAGGAAGGTGACTTAAGTCAAGTAAAGGTTCAGGAGTCGAAATAGGTTCAGAAATTGGGTCCAAGTCAAGAAGTTGAAACTCCAGTCCACATGTATTTTCCAACAATAGAATGTGACCTAATATGGGTGATTCCAGTTCAGGATGATAGGTGGGGGAATCGAAACTGACTCTAGAATATTATTCAAGTTTGGTAATAAAATAGGAGTCAATATTGATTCAGAAAGTTGAACTGGATCACATATGTGAGAATCTATGTCACACATCTCATTGAGTTCAATATCAAAAAATGGAGAACTTGCCAATTTATCCATGGGATGTTCAAAATTGTAAAGTTGGTCAAGTTCAACATGATCCTCAAAGATGGGTGATTCAATTTCTTTATGAATTGGTACAGGATCCAATGTTAACTCCGAGAAAAGATTGAAGTCAGGTGAAGATACCGGAGTCATAACCGAATCAGGAAATAGAATTGAATCACTAAGTTGGGGTTCAGGATCATAATCATTTTCAAGTTCTATTTCAGGAAAAGGTAAACTAGCCAAACTATCAATATCATTTGGAGTTTGGGTAAGTTCACATGGTTGTTCTGAAATAGAATCTTGATTTCCAAAACTACATGACTCTTTGGCTCCAACAGAATTGGTAGTGACATCAGAACTGGTCCAACGGTGAGAACGTAGAGATTCGACCATCATATCTATGTCACGATTACGAGTGTTTTGAGCCTGAGTCATGGCTTCAAGCATCTTTTCGTAGTTGATAGGTTCATTGTTTTGATGAAAAGATGAAGAATTGTCTTGGAAGTGGTAGTGAAATTGTGAGTCCATCAGATTTTGGGATTTGTGTTTGGACTCACGCATACTCATTTCCATAATTAATGGTTTCGTATTTGGACGGGTGGAACTGAGTATGAATCTTGAACATAATGTGGACTGGGTGGAGAAGGAGGGCAAGGTGGTTGGAAATTATGCTCGGGGGAGTGAATCCCCACTGACTCGGTGAAGAGTTGAAATCATTATGGAAATTATAGTTATTAGATGGGGGGTATGGGTCATATTGATTCGGATAAGACCAATCCGGCACACTAGTTTGGTCAAAATTATGATATGCCGGGTTGGTAATATCCGAAAATGAAGTCGGTGTGTAATATGGATTATTATTATAGTTGAAAAATTATTATTATAGTCCATATCACACAATAGATACAAACAAAGAAAAACAAACAAATAAACAAACAAAAAAGAAAAATTCTAGCCTAAGTTAGGGTAGACTTAGGACCTAGACGACTCCTAACTGGTTAGACTGTCCACGGAGGTCTAATGTAGACTTTAACCACAAGCTAATCAGCCAGGTCAGGGCAAGGTTGGTGGAGGTTTTCCGTCAAAGACGTTCCTTAATTAAATAACCACCAACCTTCGGGCTTTCGGCCCTCAATCCCTTTCCTAGACACTGATTTTACAGGAGTTAGATTCCAACATTTTTCCCCCTTAGGATAATCTCCTAATTGAGTCCGAGAGTCCCTAGGGCCAACGTCTACTCAATTTTAGTTAGGCTTGGGTTAGTGAGTGCTTGGATTCTGATTTTTGGGCTAAGGAAGGGTGATTAAATCCCCACCTTATCTTATTATTGGGTGGTGCCCTTAAGATCAGTTTTTGTGCAAGTGTACAAGATAAATAAGATGCACTCTAAGCGATATAAATCAACCAAGATAGTCCTATTCTAGATGCAATGCAAACATACCTTGCTCCAGCACTCTTCAACAGTAAAAAATAAAGGAATAAAAGACACACGTGCCTAAAATGCAAATGTCTAATCAATTTTTTATCTTTTCAACAAATATTTTACTATTGATTATTAGCAGGCTTATGTTATGGCATATAAGAAAAATTAAAGTTGCAGCAAACTAGAATTTTTTTAAACTAAGCA